>JAABPQ010016603.1:43130-56928 GCA_033439865.1 Alcedo quadribrachys
TAGACATTGATGAGGTCCCCCCTCAGTCTCCTCCAGGCTAAAGAGCTCCAGCTCTCTCAGCCTCTCCTCAGAAGGGAGATGCTCCACTCCCTTCAGCATCTTGGTAGCCCTGCGCTGGACTCTTATCCAGTAGTTCTCTGTCCTTCTTGAACTGGGGTGCCCAGAATTGGACACAATATTCCAGATGGGGTCTCATCATCACAGCGTAAAAAGGGAGGAGAACCTCCCTTTGACCTGCTGACCCATTCTTCCGAATACATCCCAGGGTGCCGTTGGCCTTCTTGGCCTCAAGGATGCATTGTTGGCTCGTGGTCATCCTCCTGACCACCAAGACCCCTATGTCCTTTTCCCCAGAGCTGCTCTCCAATAGATCAGCCCCCAGCCTGTACTGATACGTGGAGTTGTTCTTCCCCAGATACAACACCTTACACTTGCTCTTGTTAAATTGCATTACATTTCTCCCTGCCCAGCTCTCCAGCCTGCCCAGGTCTCTCTGGATGGCAGCACAGCCTGATGCTGTTTCAGCCACTCCTCCCACTTTACCATCAGCAAACTTGCTGAAGAATATTCAGCATTTATTAGTTTGCACACATTTTTCCCCCTAGATCTTTTGGTTCTTTAGGAATATTCAGGACTTTAGCAGTTATACTATAGCAGTTATTTTCATTCTGTGCAAACCTTTTCAGCTCTGTCTACCTGAAATTTTTACTATGGTTTGGTTTTGCAGTGTGTTGGTTTTTTATTGTTTTGGGGAGGATTTTTGTGTAGTTGGCATGATTAGTGTTTGGATTTTTGTTTGTGTTTTTGAATGGAAAAATAACTTTTGCATATCTTCAGTACAGAATAGAAGCAAAGTTACTGTATTTTATTTTTTGTGGTTGTTTGATTTACAGGTTTTCTGTTTGTTTTGTTAAATTTTATTATGTAGTTTTGGGGGTAGGTAGCTATGTTAGTTTCTTCAGGGGTGTGGGGAATGAGGTTCACAGTCAGTTCATCACACACATTGTTTCTACCACTCTCTCCTCTTCAGGTGGAGGAGAGAGTGCTTGACACTTGTGCTTCACTCCAACTTGTCTGAGTCCTTCCCAGAGGCTGCAGCTCTTCATGAACTATACTAGGGTGGGTGCCTTCCACAGGGCATATGCCAGGGCATAGTCCTGGCAATGAAAGGCTGCTTTGGTGTGTACCTGCCTTAGAGTCACAGCATTCTTCAGGCACAGTCACCTGCTCTGGTATGGAGTCCTTCATGGGCTGCAGTTGGACATCTGTCCCCCTGTTAACCTCTGTGTGCTGGAGGTGAATCATCTCTACCTTTAACCTCCATGAGCTTCAGGGGGACAGCCTGCCTCTCAGTAGTCTTTACCATGGGCTGGAGGGGAATCTGTGCTCAGTGCACCTCTCCTCCCCCTCCTTCCTCACTAGCCTTGGTGTGCACATAGTTGTTCCCCTCACATCTCGCTCCTCTCTAAGAACTTGACCGGTGCCTTTTTCCTCCTCTTACACTCCTGCTTTCCTCCTTTTTTACTCCTCTTTTTCCTCCTCTTATGTTATCACAGAGATGCTGGTTGGCTTTGCCTTGACCAGACATGGGTCTAACTTAGAGATGGGAGAGCTTGTAGAAGCTTTTTACAGGAATCACCCCAGTAGCCCCTCCCCTGCTACCAAAACCCTGCAGACACAAGCCAAACATAATTTGGCTTAAGAGTATGTAATCATTGCATCATTTTGGGGTTGTGCCTCCTGCTACAAGTTTTAAAAACAAATATGTGCATACTGAGGTTTATATGTAAATAATTTCTAAGACTAGTGATTACTAAAGATAGAAAATTGTACCCTGTGCTGCTTTACAGCCTCAAAGAAAACCAAATCATTAGAAGTTCTTAAAAACAAAAGATATCCCAACAAATCCTTGGCAGATTAACTTCAATATTTTATAGCTAACAATTCTGAGTTATTAATGCATGCGTGAATTTATGTATTAAAACCAAATAATGAAATTTACTTAAAAATCAATGCAAGAAGTACTTCATCATTTTTTTTAAATAGCAAAGCTGTATGGTGGAAAATAAGAATGAAATTATATAGAATTGACATTTCCTCAGCAGTTGGATACAAGGCCAATCAAGTACCTTATAAATCACTGAAAAATTGGAATGAAGTTGGTTTTTTTTACGGTAAGGCTAATGGTCACCATCTCTGAAGAACCAAGATCTTATCATCTTTTTCTACCTTAGTTCCTCTCTTAGAGCAAAAATAAGATTCTCCCTTGTGGATGCTTAATCTTCTGTGGTGATTCAACTCACAAGATCCCCTTCACACTCAATTTCTCTGTTATGGCAGCAAAGAGAGTCACAAACCATTCTTCAATAAATCTTCTAAGAAAGAGTAGGTCCATCAAGATAGGAAAGGGGTGGCTGAGCTTCATCTGGTCTCCATCTCCATGTGCTATGAAAGAGGAGGGGAAAAGAAATACCCTATGAGGGGAAAAGAAATACCCTGGAAATGTAGTCCCAAATAGTTCCTTTTAAGGGGAAGGTTAATGAGAAGAACCTGCACAGTGAGTATGCATTGTAGCACAGGCGTGAGAAGAAAGCGCTGTGTTCCGAGTGGTGAACACGGCAGCGGACTGGCTGTGTGTGGAGGCTTCCGAGGAGCTTATGGAGGCCTGACTGAGGTGAATGGGGCAGTCTGTGCTGCTTACAGACCTTTTCTCTGAATGACTTTATGTTCAGGCTCTATTGTCATGGTGCATTATATACAGGCTAGCTTCTAAAACTTCTTTGCAGTGGTAGAAAAAAAAGTATCTTAACCTCAAATAAGCAAGGAAACAGCTTTCCTTCCCACATTGGGAAAAAAAAGAGAAAGCTTTAAGTATATCCTACACTTCAAAGCATTTTTATCTCTTCAATGCAGTGTGTTTGGTTTGAGGATTTTTTTCATTTTTTGTTGTTGTTTTTAATAATAATACACAGGACAAAAACATTATTTCTGTTCAAGTGTGATGGTGAGTAGTAGGTTAAGAACTGCATCAGGCTGGAGTCATCCAGTGTAAATAAGATTACTGTGAAACTAATGATATGGACACTTCAAAGAAACTAAAATACTATAAGAATAAAGAAGCTGGGGGGGTTTAGGCTAATTATTAAAATAATATCTGAAATGTGGCCATTAATAGCTGCAGTCGAGAATCTTAAATGTTACTATATACAAAATTGTTGTTATATAATTAAAGAAGAGGAAACTTTCAGTATTTGGATATCGAACTGGAAGACTTTTAGTATCATTATATGTGGCTAGTACTGTTTTTGAATGATGCTGTGGTGCAGGCTTGTAAATTAGAAAAATTGTTGTGTGTTTTGTTTCAAATAGCCATTATCTGGATTAAAATGTAGTTGTGTTCTTACAACCAGATATACGAGTTTTTTATGGTTGGAATGATCTCTGGCTCCAAAATGGAGACCTGGAGAGTATCTTAGGAAACCAGTTTAATTTTGATACAGTAAGAGATAATGAGGTTCCTCTCATCCTTCTCTGGCAGATTTTATATTAAAATTCGACACTGAATGCAAGTCAGCACCACCAAGGGTGTTCAGGGTTTTTACAGTACACCCTGCATCATCCGTATTTTAAGAATAAGCTGCTATCTTCTACTTTTGGAAAAGTTAACACCCTAAACAACTGTTTTATGCTCTCTTTATAGAAATACCTTGCATGTTTTCTTTTTAGAAATGAACAAAGCTTGTTTGGTTTAGACTAGCATTGTGGACTGGTTCATTCTTGAAGATTTTGATGAAAAATCTTAGTTTCTGTGCTTTATATATACCATCTAAATTGGAAATGGTATTCCAGCTATGACCTGTTAGGTATTCTCAAAGATCTGGGGGATGAGGTGCTGGAAAGCAGCTCTGCAGAGAAAGACTTGGGGGTGTTGGTGGATGAGAAGCTGGACATGAGCCAGCAGTGTGCAATTGCAGCCAAGAAGGCCAATTGTATCCTGCGCTGCATCAAGAGAAGTGTGGCCAGCAGATCGAGAGAGGTGATTCTGCCCCTCTACTCTGCTCTGGTGAGACTTCACCTGGAGTAATGCATCCAGTTCTGGAGCCCTCAACACAGGAGAGACATGGACCTGATGGAGTGGGCTCAGAGGAGAGCAACAAAGATGATCAGAGGGCTGAAACACCTCTCTTATGAGGACAGGCTGAAGGAGCTGGGGTTGTTCATCCTGGAGAAGAGAAGGCTCTGGGGCAATCTTTTAGGCTGGAGAGAGGCTGTTTACAAGGGCCTGTAGTGAAAGAACGAGGGGTAATGGATTTAAATTAGAGAAGAGTAGATTTAGACTGGATATCAGGAAGAAGTACTTTAACTTGAGGGTGGTGGATCAGTGGAATAGGCTCCCCAGGGAGGTGGTTGGGGCAGCATCTCTGGAGATATTCATTGTGAGGTTGGACAAGGCTCTGAGCACTTTGGTCTAGTTGAGGGTGTCCTCACTGCAGGGGGGCTGGACTAGATGACTTTGGAGCTCCCTTCCAGTCCTAAACATTCTGTGATTCTATGATCTCTTCATCAGTCTTCCTTTTCATCTCATTGGCTTTCATAGAACCATAGAATACCAGGTTTGAAGGGACATAAAGGATCATGTAGCCCAATTGTTTCCAACCTTCTAAGGGAAAGAAAAAGGAAAAAAAAAACCTAAACCCTTATATATATATATATAGTTTAAATGAGGGGGCCCAGCACCCTGTCAAGCTGAGTCTTAAAACTCTTCAGTGTAGTTGAATCCACCACTTCCCTTGGGAGATTATTTCAATGTCTCATCATTCTCATGGTGAAAAATTTTCCTTTGGAGTCCAAATGGAATGTCCCCAGAAGTAATTTGCATCTATTATCCCTTGTCTTTTCCATGTGACTCCCTGTAAAAAAGGAGGCTCCCATCTTTTTTGTAGCCATCCTTTAAATAGTGGTACATGGTGATAAGGTCTCCCCAAAGCTTCTTCACAAGGCTGAACAAACTGAGTTTTCTCAACCTTTCCTCATATGGCCAATGTGGTGTGACCAGTGCTGAGTAGAGTGGGATAATGACTTCTTACCTCTGCTGGTGATGCCCTTGTTAAAGCAACCCAGTATCCTGTTGTCTTTCCTTGCCCCTGCACCACACAGTTCACTCATGTTGAGTTTGTTGTCCACCAAGACACCCCTGGTCACTTTCCATGGGGCTGCTCTCTAGCCAGATGAATCCCAGTCTGATATGCATTCCTGGGTTATCTATTCCTGGGTGCAAGACCCTGCACTTTTCTCCACTGAACTTCAGGAGGTTCCTGCCAGCCCACTCCTCTGGCCTGTCCAGGTCTCTCTGCAGGGTGGCTCTCCCTTCTGCAGTGTCAACTTCCCCACTCATTTTGGTGTCATCTGACATTGTACACATCTCCAGTTTGGGATCATATTGACAGTATTCAAGATGTTTTACAACTACAACTCATTTCGGTGTCATCTACAGACTCCTGTTGTTTGTAGTAAGGATTATTAGAACTACAGAACAGAACTAAACCTGGGGTGTATTTCAGTAGGACACTTGAGGCTTTTCCAGGCACTTTTCTGAAAGAACTTGCCACTTCTCTCATATATATGGAATTGTGCTGATGTGTTTTTCTGTCAGTTGCCTATTTTTTTTACCTGATAAGTATAAAGAGCTAATTTATAAAACTATTTAAATTGACAGACTTAGTTATTTTCATAAATAGCTTTGAAACTAGTAATTCTTTTCTTAAAGATAGATTTTTATTGTTGTTTTGTTTTTATTTGAACATATTGACATGGTTTAGTTTTGTCACAGTTTAGGGTCAGGGCAGCGCAGACCGATGACAGACAGTCTCTTTTAATGCCCCTCCCTCCCCAAAGGGGGAGAGAAAAGAAATAAGGGAGAGAGACTTAGTGATTTGAAAAAGAAACTAGAACAATTTAATGAAAATGAAAGTAATAATTAAATATATACAAATATGTACAAAACTAGTAAGAAAACCAGTTTCTTCTGTGGTTTCTTGAGGGAAGAGCTCATAATTGTAGAAGTTTATTAAATAACAAACTTAAGTAATAATCCATTTATCACTGCGTATTAGTAGATTTATTAGTACAGACATGTTTTTTAACTGCTAGTGAATAGAACAGAACAGTGTTCTTCCAAGATGTAAGACTTAGATGTTTTGCAGCACCTTTTTTTATCCATGATTGGAAGAAGAAAAGTAACTTTCCTGCTTTTTCAGTTTGTAATTGTTTTATCAATTTCACATGGCGTAATTGTTTAGCTGCAGTACCTTGAATAAGTTCACTTGAAGAAGTAAAATAAACTATCATCAGAGTAATTTTCACACTCTTGTGTACTTTGTTTTGGGGAGGAAGCAAAGGAAGGCTGGGTTAATGGAGCATCTTCCCTAAAACATTAGGTATGAAATATGTTAATAAATGTATGGTTTTATTCAATTAAGTTGAAGTTATAGATGGCCTAAAACTTAACATAGATTTAGAATTAAAACCCTGGCTAGCTTTTCTTAACAACTAGATTATTTTTTTTAAGTTGCATATTCTTAGAGATGTTTCTCTCTTTTTTAATTTCTTAGGTTTTGTTAACAGGTAGATATTTCTAGTTTTTATTGGTGGATGTTTATGGTACATTAATTAAATCAGAATACTGACTGCATTTTATTCTGTTCTAGGTGATTTGCAAGTCAGATGCTCCTACAGGGGATGTTTTGCTTGATGAAGCTCTGAAACACATAAAAGAGACCCAGCCTCCTGAAACAGTACAAAATTGGATTGAACTGCTTAGTGGTAAGCCTTGAACGTAATATATTTGTCTTTTTTCCCCGATAAAGCTAATTATCTGGCATCACTAGGGATTATAGTGGAAGGTTTTTGGGAAGAAAGTATGCAAAAAAGTTAATTAGCTTGTTCTCTGGGGTAGTCTCTTGTTGATTGTAGCTTTTAATCAAAATATAAGTTACTGTTGCTTTTGATTTGACTTGGTACAGAAAATATCTGTATGGAAGTATCAGAGGACATCTCAACTCTGTGGAAGAGGTGCCTTCTGCAGACTGAAGTAAATCAGGACTGCACCCTGGAGATACAACTGCCTTTCTCTATATCTGGAAGTAAGGGTTAGTCAAAGTCTGGAGTAGAAGTATATGGGTTCAGTATACAGATATTTTAATAAAGAAATGAAATAAGGAGCTCCATGCTCATGTAAAATTTGAGGATGATTTTGGCATTTGTCATAAACAAAGAATCCCGAGCTATTTTTCCATTAACTGGAGAAATCAATATTTTCAAATGTTACATGGTAATTCTTGTTCAAAACAGTCTTAAAGGTGAGTACTTCACACACAACTCTCCTTGTAAAGCTACTAAGTTGTTGCAAAAAGGAAAATGTCAATTAGATTTCATCGCTACAATTGCAATTTACATCTTTCTTATATCTTGCTAATGATTATATCCTCAGGATGTATAAAGTAAACTGAAGTTAGAAATGACCATCTTTTTTAACTTGTGGTACTTCTGTTGTTTTGTTTTGAGGTTTTGTTTTGTTTTGGTTTTTTTCTGTAGCCAAAATTCATCACCATGGCTTGTCTGTTTTGACAAAACGTAAAATCCTTGGAGTAGATCAGAGCTGTACTTGAGACAGTGCAGGAAAAAAACACAGTGTTTTGGCAACAGTGTGACCCTGGGAGACAGGGGGCAATGAGACTTGAAGTCATCTAAATCTATTACTTGGAACAACTGACAACAGTTTCAGAAACTAACAAATTCACTCCAGCTTTCTCTGCCTTTTTGATTTCATTATGTTCTTCCTGTACCAACTTCAACAGCCTTCCTTGCACATCAGTTCATACTTCTGTCCTTGCTTTTCTCCCGCTTGCTCCTTGGCTGTCAGGCAGAGAGGGAAGGCAGGAGAACAAAGCAGTCCTTGTCAGTAGGGGGCATGGCTGCTGCATAGCCTTGAAGTTCAGTTCTTCACTTTTACAGCCTGCAAAAACAATTTGTTTTTCTTGTCCCAAATACATAATTTGTGCTGACATTTCACCTTCTCTCCCAGTGCAGAGCACATCAAGTTACTGCTGATTCAATAAAGGTCAACTAATGAATGAACAATGTAGTAGGTTTTCTTTGAGCTAAATGAAGGTTTTCCTGACCCTGCTGAGCTTTGGCTCTGGGAAGACTTGCATCAGTTGTTTTTACTTGCTTATGATTATTAATTACTAGTTCTAGGACGACATTAGGGTTCTTTGCATTTCCCATGGTTTAGAGGACTGGCCTTTGAAGAAAAATATTTTGGTGTTTTGTTTGTTTGTTGTCTTTGTTTTTCATTTAGTTTTGTTTGCTATAAACTCTTCTAGAATTGTGCTGTAGGGCTTGATCCTGGAAAATAGCTGCTCTGTCTGTAATTACCAGCAGTGCAAAGAACACTGCTTGAAGTTACTGTACATATGAGTTCAAAGCCATCATGGACGTATTAATATAAATAGTACAATGATGTCTACCAGGCTGATGTTTTTTATAAGATCTGAGGAAGGAAAGTCTAGGGAATACTGAAGTCTGGATCAAAATATCAGGTCTTCCTGTAGATGTAACAACCATTTGACATATGTGTGGACAAGTGAGAGGCTATGTAATAAAGGAGATCAGTCACAAGGTGTCACCACAATACTGATTTTAATTTTTTTTTATTACATATAGCCACATACACCTAGCAGATGTAAAAAAAATGATCTAGGAAATAGCTTTTGCCTTGTTAAATGCTGTAAGGAGACTAATTTTTGTACATGGATGTGATAGTTTAATCCACAGTCAAGCTAGGGAATGACATTCAATGAGGTGTGAAACTGTTAAGGACTTGTGTAATTCAGGCCTGGGTGGGTTTTCTGCCTTTCGCTATGCCATTGGCCTCACTTCATTTGTTTATTTAACTTGGCTGTTACTTCGATACAGTATATGTCACCTTTCATCACAGTGGGAGAAACCTTAAAGTTGTCTCTGGTGGTATTATTATTACTACTAGTAGTAATAACAGGTTAATCAGTAATTTTTAAAAAGCTTTCTGATATAGAAACAAATTCATACAGAAATTCTTGGATTATTTATCAAATCCCCCCCAATCTATGTAAGAAATAATGCTGTTTCTTTTCTCACCATTTAAAATGCACAGACTCTTTATATCATGATGGGGTTTTAATACATAGAAGAAATACTTAGACTGGATCTCAAATGCTTGGCTTGTTCGGTAAACTTTGCTTAACTATTTTAGCTTTATTAGCAGCTGTTGATGATTATTTTCTGCTTTTAAATTCCCTCCCCCTGTGCACAAAGTCACACATTCTGAAGGGCCCAGCTCTCCTGCCTCAACAAAAAGCATTAGAACTAACTTTTACAGAACCACTGCAGCACCTGTTCAGCATGTGCTGGTGTCTACCCACACCCCACACACTCACACAGTGCTTGGTCTCACCTGGTGGGGACAGGAAGGGAGAGAAGAATGAAAACCTGAAGAAACAGACATGCAGAGGGTAGGTGTGTATGAGCTTGTCTCTGAGTCAGAAAGACAGCTAGTGACTGAGACATTCCAGTCTCTGAAATTATAAAAGGCTGGTAGCAGACAAATGCACAAGAATGGAGGAGATGCTTATTTTTATTATTAAACACAAACTCTTTCTTCATGCCTGGCTTGGGCCTTGTTATTTTTTTTCTTCAGTACAACACTGCTTATTTGCCATATCCTTAATCATGATGTGGCTCAGCTAGCATTTTGTCCAGACTTGAAATGTACACTGCAGTTCCTTCAACAAGGCTACTGTGGCCTCTGTGTCTGCATCTGGTCAGAGAACAGAGACATCAGCACAGTATCTTAGTGTAATATTCAGCTGTATAAATTTGACAGCTCATTCTGCACCATGGGGCAGGGGGAAAGGTTATGGTGATAGTATAGCTTAAACTTTGTCTGACTGTTGAATTTTTTGCTTCCATTTTTAGGTGAAACATGGAACCCCCTGAAGTTGCACTACCAGCTACGGAATGTCCGTGAACGGTTAGCTAAAAATCTAGTAGAAAAAGGTGTATTGACAACAGAGAAACAGAACTTCCTTCTTTTTGACATGACTACACACCCCCTCACCAACAACAACATCAAACAGCGGCTCATCAAGAAGGTGCAGGAAGCAGTTCTTGAGAAATGGGTGAACGACCCCCACCGCATGGACAAGCGTTTGCTGGCGCTCGTTTACCTAGCCCATGCTTCGGATGTTCTGGAGAACGCTTTTGCCCCCCTTCTGGATGAGCAGTATGATTTAGCCACAAAGAGAGTGCGGCAGCTTCTGGATTTAGACCCTGAGGTTGAATGTATGAAAGCCAATACGAATGAGGTTTTGTGGGCTGTTGTAGCAGCTTTCACAAAATAACTGCATTCAGACTGAAGTGTTCTCTCTTCTTTCATGTGAACCAGTTGTTTCTCTTCTGTCGACTATTCATGTTTTCTGTAATTTGTTCCTTCTCACATGATGAATCGGCTTTTGTTTAATGAGAATGAAAATGCTGTACTCCCTCCTTCTCCATGTATCTGTATACAGGATTCTGCTGGTACAAGAGACCTTCCTGTTTAAAAATAACAGAAAAAGGTTTTACTGCCATATTGGCATTCCATTTGCTATTCAGTTTGAGTTCTCTGAAATACTTTGTTTAATCTATTTTTTATCGTATTGTTATTGAAGTGGTTTAACATGGAAAGCACCTCGAGGAAATGTGCTTGCAGCTGGATCACTAGTCTCAGCTGACACAGATGTGTGCATGCATCAATACTTCTGCAGTGCAACTCAGATTAAAAAGGGCCTTTTAAAATCACCAAAGCTCCATATTGCAGTGTTGGTCGGGACATTTTATACACCGATGTTGTTTCAGTTATATCTAACAAAATTCCTTTAAAGCAGATATGCCATAAGCAGCTTTGTCAATAGTTCCTGTAAAATGCCTGATAAATTTTACTTTTTATGCAAGTCTCTTGAGTTTTTACATTTTCATTGGAATGATAGCTGAGTTGTAAGGCTAGTATAGAAAGGTCCAGTTGTTTCATAAGCCAGTTTTGGGATGGGATACATTCCATTATATTGTATATATAGTTCAAATGTATATTAACAACTGCCCCATCTTAGTATTTTGCAAGATCTACTTCTTGTACACCTGGTGCCCCTTAATTGCTGTCAACCATTGCTGTTTGATGGAAGGAAAGGCCTCCTGTAAAGAGCATGTATGTGAAAGCTATTTGTTTCTAATACTCTGCCCCCAGAGTTTGCCATCCAGATATTTTCAAGTCTATGCATTGCCTTTGATAATTAGTGTATGGAAAGAGCCCATTTTCTATCATTGTTTGTATTTATTTTTAATTCCCCTTCTGTATGGAAGAGGCTCGTGACCAATGCAATTCTTGAGTGAGGTTTTTTTATTTCATACACAAATTAATGTTTCTCAAACCTCATAATCTGTTTTACATTTTAAAAACAAAGTCAGTTTGAGCAGGTGTTGCATGTAAACAGTTAGCAAATAATGACTCCAAATGATGAAGATTTCTGTAATGGAAGGCTCTGCTATATTTTAATTTTTTATATACAGTTATGTTGATTAGCACACTATTGTAAAAAAAAATAATATAAATCTCTCGCTTTTAAAAATTGCCTCTTTGCTTATTATCTCCCATTGGTTTCAGTGTAAATATTATGCATTGAAAAAATTAAGCAATGATTTATGGTGGTGGTTCTTTTTTTTTTCCTCATAGCAATGCAGATTTGTAGTGGGGCTTACAGGTGTTTAGAAACTTCTTTGGTTAATATTCAGAGCAAGAATACTAGATGGTGTATAACTGTAGAGTTGAAATTTAAGGGATCCCTTAATCTGTATACTAGCTTTTTACCTACAGTAAATAAACTATGATCTTAAAAGTGCCTGAAATAGATCAAGCATGTTATTTTTTTTTTCCTGTTAGGAAGGTTTTGTTGCTTAACTGAAAGCTTTAGTTAATATCCTTATGAGAAAGAGAGAGTTTGTATTAAGTAGATCAACCTGACCTAATCACTGGTGTCACTCATCTGCAGGATTTGCATCTGAGACAGACTGAGTTCACTTGTGAGTGTGCAGCTGTGCCTGCCATGGGTAGACTTCTGTTGGAACACAACTCTGCAGCCTTCTGTGATGGGACTTCCAATTTTGCACTTAATTTTCAATCTTTTAGAAGCTTAAGTAGTTGACTGAAATACAACATCAATTCATAATGCCTGTATAACCTTTTTTCAATAAAGGTTTTTTAAATATAGTCCTTAACGTTTAATGGCACACCGTTTGGTTCTTAAATGTCGTTTCTTTAGGAAAATTAAATTAGATGTATATGGTAAGATATTTAAAACTCTGGCTTACAAGTAAGACAGACAGCGTTCTCTCAGTTCCAAGAAGCTGTGTTCTAAAACTTCGAGGAGCAGAGGCATGAACTTTGTTTTCTTTCAAACATTTCAAAACATGATTAAAAGGAAAACTGAAAGTGGTCATGTTGCTTTTAGATTTTACAAGTTGAGTACTTTTCTATACTTTATAGTATCTGCTCACTCACTGCTTTCATTGTCTGCTTCTCCTGTGGTCAGTTTTCTCATTTTCTGTTACTCTTTGTGAGGAGAGAAAAGTAATTAGCTGGAAAGGTCAGAAAAATATTGGAGTATTCAGGAGCAAGTTAAGTGTACAAAAGTTTAAAAGTGGCTTTGAAAATCTGAGCTACTTGAAATGTTACTGAAAGTATTTCTTAAGAGTCTTTTTTCCGTCTTCTTGTTTTCATTCTGTATTTTCTATGTTCCTTCTGGTTTCATGTTTGGTTGTGGATGATGATGGGGTTTCACACAGCCATAGTTTAAAAGAAGTAATAATTTGATTCCACTCAAGAGTATTTTGAATTTTTTTGCACAGAAGACATACTGTAGGCAACTTTGCTTAAAGACAGAACCTCTCTCTGTGCTGGGAAGAGTGTGAAGAGTTCGTATTGGGTGTGTCAAAAAACTTTGGTGTAAGCAGTGAGCCTTTTGTGAAGAGCTGGATGTGCAGGGGAAACAGATGAGCTTTTGGAGTCTTAAATCCAATTGTGATTTAAAAAACCCACAGCCTTGGAAATGCTACCAGGCCTTGAGGCTAATAAGGAAGGTAAGTTAACAGGAACTGATTTAGCTAACATCCTTGGTTGTGTTGCTGTTTCAGGTTCTAATAAAATGATTAAACAAGGGAGACTGTTTTATTCTGTACCTGAGATTCAGGTACCCTTCTTCTATCTGATGCTACTGCAGCTCACAGATACATAATGTGGTTTTTCGAGTTTTGTCAGCTCAGAGTTCTTGATTCTCAGTGACTGCTTGGAGTGAAAACTGCTATACGTAGCCTGAACTTGATTGTATGCCTCAAGAAGGAACATACATTATTCAGGGACACATTCTTTGACATTAACTTGAAAATTTATTTTAAAAAGCAGGATTTTGAAAGTTCAATCCCTGAGCAGTGTGTGTGTGTGTGTGTGTGTGTGTGTGTGTGTGTGTGTATAATATATTTAAACTATATATAGTTTTACAGTCCTTGAGATTTACATTCTCCTGTGTTTGTCTACTCTGCACTGGTGAGACCCCACCTCGAGTACTGTGTCCAGTTTTGGACACCCCAGTTACGAAAAGATAGAGATTTGCTGGAGAGAGTCCAATGCAGGGCCACCAAGATGATTAGGGGAATGGAGCATCTCCCTTCT
>JAABPQ010016606.1:0-21344 GCA_033439865.1 Alcedo quadribrachys
TCTTGTTAAATTTCATTCAATTTCTCCCTGCCCAGCTCTCCAGCCTGTCCAGGTCTCTCTGGATGGCAGCACAGCCTCCCATAGCTGCGAGCATCTCCATAGGGCTGGGTGGGACAGCACTGGATAGGAATTCACCCCAGCCTGTTCCTCTGGAGCTGGTCTGTGTTTCCTGCTGATGGTTCCTTCCCTTCTCTCCACCTCTCCCACAGTCTCTCATGTCAACCACAGCCTTTGGACTGGGCTCCAAGTACTTCGCACTGTACGAGGTGGCTGGTGTGGGCATCCAGTGGCACACCTTCAGCCAGTCGCCCGTGGAAGGGGATGACTTCAACCTCCTGCTGTCCATGATGATGCTGGTGGTGGACGCTGTGGTGTATGGGGTGCTCACATGGTACATCGAGGCTGTGCACCCGGGTACGTGTGGGCTGTGGGGCATGAGGGAGCATCGTCAATAGGGACCTGCTGGTTGGTGCTGAGCTGTGACTCGGCACAACATGGCTGCGGAGTCCTGCTGGGTCACCTGCCCACGTGTCCTGACACACTGGTGGCACCAGCATGTTCCTTGGGGATCTCAGTCATGTGTTCCCTGGCCAGAGCTGGAGCAGGGTTCTCCTTTGCTGCCCGCTTGGGAAGGGGTCTCACCTGCTGCCTTTGCTTTCCCAGTAAAACAGAAGTGTGAGGCAGGCCCAACCAAACCCAGTGAACTTTGCTTCCATGCACAGCCCAGCAGCACTGCCCCGGGCCTGGCTGCCTGGGGTGCTTGCAGCCCCCACACCATAGTGATGTCCCTGAGCTGGGGAAACCTCTGAGCCCACATCCATTCCCATACCCATGTTGAGCTCTGCCTGGCCCTTGGCCAGCTCCTGTGTGGACACGGGTGCAGGGCTGGCCCTGGCTCCATGGGGGTTGTGCTTGCAGGCACCTTCGGCTTGCCACGGCCCTGGTACTTCCCCTTCCAGAAGTCCTACTGGCTGGGCAATGGGCGAGTGGAGACCTGGGAGTGGACCTGGCCCTGGTCTCGCACCACCCGCCTCAGCATCATGGAGGAGGATCAGGCCTGTGCCATGGAGAGCCGGAGGCTGGGTAAGGGCAGACGGGTGGTGGGAGGTGGCCTGGGGAGGCCTTTTTCTCTACTGCAGAACCCTGCATGGACCTCAGCATGTCCCCTGCTCCCTTGTCGGGGCAGGATCCTGGGCCAGGCGCTGCTGCCTTTCCAGGAGCTGCTGCCCATGGAACGGGAGGGTGGAAGCTGGTGAGAAGCAGGGAAAGTGGCCACGAGCCAGCACAGCCACTGCGAGATGGAGTTCATTCCCCAGGGAGCCCTGCTCCAAACCTGGTCTCACTGCCCCCATCTCCTCACTATCGCACTCTTACAGCAGAGGAGACACGGGGCATCGAGGAGGAGCCGACCCACCTCCCTTTGGTTGTCTGCATTGACAAGCTCACCAAGGTCTACAAGACAGATAAGAAGCTGGCATTGAACAAGCTGAGCCTCAACCTCTATGAGAACCAGGTGGTGTCCTTCTTGGGACACAACGGTGCGGGCAAAACCACCACCATGTGAGTGCGTATCAGGGTGGATGTGGACCATGTCCTTCTGGGCAGCTGCAGTGGCCAGGAAAGGTGCTGTGATACCCTTGCAGGGCCCTTTGGCAGCTGGTGCCATGTCCAGAGGGCAGCAGTGTGGATGGGGGGTGGCACAAGTGGGGAACAGGCAGTGGGTGCGTGGTCCTGCACAGACATTGCTCTGCCCATGGCCCAGCAGATGCTGCTGGAGGAACTGGGACCAGACAGAAGCATATGATGACTCTCATCTTGTTGCCTTTCCATCCCTCCATCCATCCACCCATCTGTCCATCCATCCTTCCAGGTCCATTCTCACTGGCTTGTTCCCTCCAACCTCGGGCTCTGCTACCATCTATGGTCACGACATCCGGACGGAGATGGATGAGATACGGAAGAACCTGGGCATGTGTCCCCAGCACAATGTGCTGTTCGACAGGCTGACAGTGGAGGAGCACCTCTGGTTCTACTCACAGCTCAAGAGCATGGCAGAAGAGGAGATCCGCAAGGAGATGGACAAGTAGGCACCTTCCAGCTCCTTTTGCCCCATCTGTGGGTCCCCTTCCTGCTGGCTGAGCTGTAGTGGGTGATGTGGTATCAGAGATGTCCCCTGCAGCAGCTCCAAGTGTTTTCCGAAAGAGTATCATCTGTGGGAGCCAATGTTTCTTTAGTCTGGTTGGGGCTGGGTTGTTCAGTGGCCATAGGTACCACAGGTATCACACAGAGTCATTGTGTGCTCCCCGTGTGCACTGGGCACCAGTATGACCTCCCCCAGCATCCCTGGTGCTTCTCCCCTGTCCCCAGGATGATCGAGGACCTGGAGCTCTCCAACAAACGCCACTCCCTGGTGCAGACCCTCTCAGGGGGCATGAAGAGGAAGCTTTCAGTGGCCATTGCCTTTGTGGGTGGGTCACGGGCCGTGATCCTGGATGAACCCACGGCTGGTGTGGACCCATATGCACGGAGGGCCATCTGGGACCTCATCCTCAAGTACAAGCCAGGTGAGTGAAGGTGGGCAGAGCCCTTCTTTGCTCCTCTGACTGCGGAGGCCCTGGGCCCTCCACTGAGGCTCTGTGCCACCATCAGGGAGAACCATCCTGCTCTCCACACACCACATGGATGAGGCTGACCTGCTGGGTGACCGCATTGCCATCATCTCCCATGGCAAGCTCAAGTGCTGTGGCTCCCCGCTTTTCCTCAAGAGCACCTATGGTGATGGCTACAAGCTGACAGTGGTGAAGAAGCAGTCGTACACCAGGAATGGCACAGGTGCAGGGCACAGGGAGACCCTGTCTTTAGAGGAGTAGATGGGACCAGCCCTTCACCTGAGGAGATAAATGAGGGGTCAACATCCAAGTGTTCCCATCTTGAATCTCCTTAGGCCACATGCAGGGTGGAGGAGGATGAGGCAGGGGTGTGGGAGGTGGCATTACTCGGCCTTGATTTCTGCTGTCAGGGTCCCAGGTTAGACCCTGTGTGAGCCTCAGTGCACAGCACTGTCCCCAGGCCAGGTGTGTTGGACAGTGAAGGCTGGAGGAGCCCCTGCAGCACTGGGTGTAGGGTGGATGTGATGAGTCCTGATAGGAGGATGAGTGTGAAGTGACTGAGCAGTGCTCCCCCTCTGCCACAGAGCCAGGCCAGCCACACAGCCCCCCAGCCCACTCCTCTGTCAGCCCCTGCTCTGAGCCTCGTGTCTCCCAGTTTATCAAGAAATATGTGGCCTCCTGCCTTCTCATCTCGGACACCAACACTGAGCTCTCCTACATCCTTCCCAGTGAGGCTGTCAAGAAAGGCTGCTTCGAGAGGCTCTTCCAGGTACCCACTGGGGCTGTTGGGATGGGCAGGGAGCCATGGCACTGTGGGCACCTGGCCTCCTCACATAGAACTTTGCCTCTGCAGCACTTAGAGCAGAGCCTGGAAGAGCTGGACCTCACCAGTTTTGGGCTGATGGACACCACACTGGAGGAAGTCTTCCTGAAGGTGTCTGAGGAGGACCAGTCTCTGGAGAACAGCGATGTGGGTACGGGTGGCAGAGGGGTGGACAGGCTGCTGGGGCTGGCAGGGGGCTCTGTGCCTTTGTGTGGGTTGAGTGGCTCCTCTCCCCTTGCACGGGGTTGCGGGAATCTCCTTTCTCAAGGGAAATAATGGTCTCCAGATCCATCTGTCCTTGCCACACCACATCACGGCTGGTGGCAACTCCCTTTTTCCTTCCAGACATGAAGGAGTCCAAGAAGGACACCCTGCGGCCTCCTGCCCCTGAGCCGGGCCCCAAACCCGAGGCCAACGGGGAGCCCCTTGCTGAAGCGGCCGTGCCAGAGAAGCCCGAGGTGGAGCTCAGCAACCTGGTGACCTGCTCCAAGTTGGCCCAGTCGCAGGCATCCCTGCACTCTGCCTCCTCGGTGGGCTCTGTGCGGGGCGATGAAGGTGGGGCTTATTCCGAGTTCTTTGGGGATTACGCGCCCCTGTTCGATAACCGGCAGGACCCTGATAACATCAGTCTGCAAGGTTGGTGCTGCCGGTGCCCGGCCAGGGGAGGTGCGTGGCTGGGACCCCGAGGGCAGCAGCCAAGGCAGTGGCGGCGCCTGTCGCGGCACAGGGCAGAACAGGCCCTGGCACACGTGGGTGTGCTGGGGTGGGAGCTGGGCCTGCTGGGTGAGACCCTGCAGCAGGTCGGATGGTGCATCCGGAGAACCACAGTCTGGGTTGGCGGGGCTTGGGAATAGCTGCTTCCACCAGTTGGCATCTCCAAACTGGGGGTGTGCTTGGGAGGGTCCCATGAAGAGGCACAGAGCCTGCGGGCACAGCCAATGTTAGCTCTGCCCTTTATCTCCCTTTATCCCGTGAGTGCCACCTTGCAGACTGGCCCCACTAACGTGCTTGCTCCTCACATGGTGCCCGGTTGGCTTGTCTCCTCTTGGCCCTTGGCTCACTTTCCAGCTGGTGGCTTTGCCCTCCATATCCTCACCCAGGTGTGGGGCTCTTGCTACCTGGGTGCTGGGGCTGCTGGAAGATGGGGGAAGTGTTGGCAGGTACCCCAAGGCTGCTGGTTTATTCACAGGTGTTTTCCTGTGTTATCCCAGCAGCTCCTGTGAATCATTCTGGGATGGGTGATTCTGGTGGCCCAGCTGGGGCTGCTCTGAATGTTCTGATTTGGGTAGCAAGAGACAGAGCTGGGGCAGTGCTATGCCAGAGCTCCCTGAGCCCAGTCCCACACCCACTGCCTCTGCGGGTCCCCCACACATGTCCTGTCTCCTGTTCCTGACTGCACTGACCCCTTGACAGCTGGGAGAGCTTGATGGGAAAATGGAGAGGTTCTGCAAAAAAACCACCAGTTTAGGTTGTTCTAAAAAAACTGTTGTCTAAATTTCTCTTCTGGGGCCAAGAGGAACCCACCAGCCAGCTGCCCTGCTTCATGCCGCGGTGCTGCCATGCCTGAGCTGTCAGGGTTGGATGCCACCCTATCCCTTAGGGTGTCTGCACCTGGCTCTGGTGCCCAGCACAGCTCTCCAGGGCCCAAGGCGGGCACAGGAGCAGCCATGCTGGGGGCTGATGTCCCTTTCCCCTCCCAGAGCAAGAGGCAGAGATGGAGGCAGAGGACCATGACCTGGCTGGGCAGGGGAGCTTCAAGCTGGAGGGCTCGTGGCTGAAGCTGCGCCAGTTCCACGGGCTGATCGTCAAACGTTTCCACTGTGCCAAGCGCAACACCAAGGCCCTCTTCTCACAGATCCTGCTGCCCGCTTTCTTTGTCTGTGTGGCCATGACGGTGGCCCTCTCTGTGCCTGAGATAGGTGTGTGCAAGCTACCCACCCACCTGCTGGTGGCCCTTTCTGCCCGCTCCAGCGTGGCAGTGGGGATGCTGGCTGGGTGTTGGTGTTGGTCTTGCTGCCGCTTGCCCGGTGTGTTTGCTTGTGGTGCTGTGGGTGCCAGCGAGTTCCTGTCCTTGTCCCCACAGGTGACCTGCCCCCTCTCATCCTCTCACCATCACAGTACCACAACTACACTCAGCCCAAGGGCAATTTCATTCCTTATGCCAACGAGGAGCGGCGCGAGTACCGGTGAGAGCTGCCACTTGCTGGTGACCCGTGTCCTGTGCCCCATCCCCATTCCCATCCCCATCTGCATCCCTGGGACTGTGATGGGGGTGGCAGGGACAGTAGCCTGCAGCAGGGCTGGCACTAAGGCTGGCTCGGACTTGGAGCAGAGCCTGGGCAGTGCCATAGACCCTTGCAGAAAGCAGCCTTCATCTTCCATAGAGTGTGTGTGGGAGAGAGAGGTGCCAACCCTCACCTTGGCTGCAGTCAGCAGCTCGGTTCATGCCAGACCCGGGCTGTGTCTGCCCATTCAGCCATGATAAGTGCCAAGGCCTTTGGGAAGTTCCAGCAGAGAAAGACCAAGGTGGTGAGACCCATCTGCTCCTCGCTCCTCCTCACGTGTTCCTCTCCCTGCAGCATCAGGCTGTCTCCTGATGCCAGCCCCCAGCAGCTGGTGAACACCTTCCACCTGCCTTCTGGTGTGGGGGCCACCTGTGTGCTCAAGACGGCCTTCAACAACACACTGGACCAGCCCATGCAGACTCTCAACCTCAACAGCAATGAGTCGAAGATGCTGGCGGCCAAGTACTTTGATGCCATGTGCATCGACTCCTTCACCCAGGGCTTGCCACTCTCCAATTTCGTGCCACCACCTCCATCCCCAGCTCCGTCCGACTACCCCGTCTCAGTGGATGAGGACCTGATCCATGCCTGGAACTCCACAACCTTCTTTTCTGCTATCAAAGGTACCACTTGTGCTCGGTGCGTAATGAGTCCGGGCCTGGGATTTGTCTCCAGCAGGGTGAGGATGTGTCCCCCCTGCAGAAGCATCTCCCAGGGCACCTTGAAAGTGCCTTTCAGCTTGGCCTGGCCACAGCAGAGCATCACATCCCTGGGCTGAGCTCTTGGCTGAGGGTTGGTGCTGACAGTGGAGCACTGCTTCCCATTCTGCTCCCCATTCTGCTCCACCAGTGCCAGTGGAGCTGGCACCATGGAGTGCCCTGTGGCCAGCCTTGTGTCATGCTCTCTGGGCTGTGATCCTCAGCCTTTGCCTCCTCCAACCACACTTCATGAGCCTCTCTGAACTGTTTCTGTCCCTCCCAGCATTTTTTTCCCACATCTGTCTCTCGGTCCTTCTTGGTCACCAGGACGCGAGCCAGGCCTTGGGCACAGTGCTCCCTCCCTGCTTTCTGAGACCCCTCAGCTCAGCCCCTCGCCCCTGCGTTGTCGTGGGCAGGAGCCTGGCTGTTACCTGCCTTCTGTGCTCCTCAGAGACTGTGACCACGGCCCCTGCCCTGCCCCGCATCATCCATGAGCCCATCAAGTGCACATGCTCCATGCAGGGGACTGGCTTCTCTTGCCCCAGTGGCGTGGGGGGCCACCCCCCACAGATGAAGGTGGTGACAGGGGACATTCTGGCAGACATCACAGGGCGCAACGTCTCTGAATATCTGCTCTACACTTCGGACCGCTTCCGGCTGCACAGGTGAGAGGGGAGACTGGGAGGGTCTTCCCTGTGCTGGGGAACAGGGGCAGGGGGCTGGGGACACCTGTCCAAGGTGCTCACAGGAGCATGGAGGACCTCAAGCGTGGCTCTGCTGCCAGGGGCAGGGGACAGGGGTCGTGTCTGTGTCCTACAGGTATGGGGCTCTCACCTTTGGCAACATCCAGAAGTCCATCCCAGCCTCCTTCGGGGCCAGGGCTCCTGCCACCGTGCGCAAGATTGCCGTCCGGAGAGTGGCCCAGGTGGGACTGCCCGTGCCCCGCAGCTGCTGGGCAGCCGTGCCCTGGGGGGGGAGGAGAGGGGGGCAGCACTGCCTGTGTGGCAGGGACCCCTTGCCCACCACTCTGTGGCTGCGCTCTCCACTGAGGAATCTGGTGGTGCTCTTGCCCCACGAGGTGGTTTGTGGGTCTCACTCCATCCCTCCCTCACAGTAGTGCTGTGGGCCCAGCTGGCTCCCCACTTCTCACCGCTCTTCTCTGCTCCTCCAGGTCTTCTACAACAACAAGGGCTACCACAGCATGCCCACCTACCTCAACGCTCTCAACAACGCCATCCTAAGAGCCAACTTGCCCAAGAGCAAAGGCAACCCTGCTGCCTATGGTGAGGACCTGGAGTCATTTAAGGGCAGAAGCACCTCAGGAACAGCTTTGGGACACAGTCAGCCAGGCTCTAAAGTGCCGCATCCCCCCTTGAACCAAGCAGATTAGGGCCCAGTCAAGGCTGTGGGTCACACATGTTGGCTGTGAAATCTGGGTTGGGTAGGGTCTGGACTGCAGCAGAACCTCCTAAGGTGCTGCCTACTAGCAGCTGAACAGTGTGTCTGAGGATGCTACCTGAAGCTCGTGAGGGAGGGCTGGCCCTCAAGGTGCTTGGTTGCAGGGAAGAAACCCATCTTCTCCCTCAGAGCCAGGACCAGTCAGTTTGGGGGGAAGATTATCTGTTCTGAGTCAGCTTTCATGCTCCCATGTTTCTTTTTGGGCCTTCCTGCAGGTATCACAGTCACCAACCACCCCATGAACAAGACGAGTGCCAGCCTGTCCCTGGATTACCTGTAGGTCTGGGGGCGGGTTGGGGGGTGGGGTGTTTGGTAGAAGGGAGAGAGCTCTGCTGCAGTTGCAGGGGAACAGCAGGGCTTCTGTCTGCAGGGTGGGGATGATGTATGCTGTGCCCTGCCCACACTGACTGCTCCATGCCCTTCTCAGGGCAGCTGAGGGTCACGGGGTCCCTGCTCTCTTCCTTTCTCCCCATGCAGCCTGCAAGGCACGGATGTGGTGATTGCCATCTTCATCATTGTGGCCATGTCCTTTGTGCCAGCCAGCTTTGTGGTGTTCCTGGTGGCTGAGAAGGCTACCAAGGCCAAACACCTGCAGTTTGTGAGCGGCTGTGACCCTGTCATCTATTGGTTGGCCAACTACGTGTGGGACATGGTGAGCAGCACACGTGGCCCCAGTGGCCTCAACCCCAGGGCCGAGCAGGTGGATGGACAGTCACAGAAGTTTCTGTCTTCCCCAGCTGAACTACCTGGTGCCAGCCACGTGCTGCATCATCATCCTGTTTGTGTTTGACCTGCCAGCGTACACCTCTCCCACCAACTTCCCCGCCGTCCTCTCCCTCTTCCTGCTCTATGGGTGCGTAGCCCAGAGGGAGTGCTCAGGATGCACCAGTGGGTCCCTCCAGTGCCACATCTGCACTGTGGCCACATGAGCAGCCTTGGGGCTGCCCATCTGGCTGGGTTGGGAGAGCCCAGGGAGGTCGGGGCTGGTAGATGGGCAATGCCAGTCCCAAGGCCTGATGGCTGCCCCATCTCTCTCCTGACACACTGATGTGTGCTCCTGCTGCTTGTCTTCCCAGCTGGTCCATCACCCCCATCATGTACCCTGCCTCCTTCTGGTTCGAGGTGCCCAGCTCAGCCTACGTCTTCCTCATTGTCATCAATCTTTTCATTGGCATCACAGCCACTGTCGCCACGTTCCTGCTGCAGCTCTTTGAGCATGACAAGGTATGGGATTCACAGCTCTGCCTGGGACCACTGGGAAGGGAGAAGCTTCCATCATGTTAAAGGGCAATTCGGGCTGGAGGAACCTTGGGGAGTCTCTGCTCCAAACTCCTGCTCCCAGCAGGGTCAGCTGTGAGACCTGAATGTATCTTGTATCACCTGAGTGGCTGTATCTTGAGGGTGGTCCTGATCCTACCACATGCTCACAACCTCCCAGGGATGTTTCTGATGTCCATTCTGCCCAACCCCACAGGATCTTAAGGTGGTGAACAGCTACCTGAAGAGCTGCTTCCTTGTGTTCCCTAACTACAACCTGGGTCATGGCTTGATGGAGATGGCGTACAATGAGTACATCAATGAATACTATGCCAAGATCGGTATGGCCTCTTGCTCCTGGGCATGAGACTTGGGGGGACCACAGTGCCAACGGGCTCCCTCTGTCTGCCCCGTGGGACTGCCTGAGGCCCAGAGCAGCCTGGAACAAAAAGTCAGGGGATGTGTACAAGACTGGAGTGCAGGAAGAGACATGGGGTCAGACATGTGGTGTCAAAAATGGTTCCTTGGGCCATCTCAAACAGCAGCTCCACAGGGTTATGAGCCCTGGCAGAGTTGTGTGTTTCCACTGCTGCCACATGCCTGCCTGTGGCGGAGCCACGGTTTAGCCATCATGGGGCTGTGGTGGGGTCCATGATGTGACCAGTTCTGGTGCCAGCAGCACTGAGCAGTCAGCTGTGACAGGGGAGGGGATGCAGGAGCAGGACAGTGTAATTGTCACAGGAGGGGATACAGGAGCAGGACAGTGTCACTGTCACAGGACAGCTCAAGATGTACAACCTGGATGCCCTCATGGGAAGGTGTCCCCAACTGCTGTCTACTCTTCCTCCCTCTCAGGGCAGTTTGATAAAATGAAATCGCCTTTTGAATGGGACATTGTGACACGAGGGCTCGTTGCCATGACAATTGAAGGTTTCGTTGGCTTCTTCATCACCATCATGTGCCAGTACAACTTCTTCCGGAAGCCCCAGTGAGTGCTCTGTGGAGGGAGGTTTGGCTCTAGGTGCTGACTGGGGGAGC
Organism: Alcedo quadribrachys; assembly: GCA_033439865.1. Lineage (NCBI taxonomy): Eukaryota > Metazoa > Chordata > Aves > Coraciiformes > Alcedinidae > Alcedo > Alcedo quadribrachys. The sequence goes on from JAABPQ010016606.1 coordinate 10,169, forward strand.
AGCTTTGCCATCAGGACCCCTTAGCTTGAGGTGGAGGCTGCCTGTCCCCAGCAGGGGCACAGGGCAGGTAGCTCCCATTCCAGAACCCCCTGCCCTGTGCCCCCCTGCAGGCGCTTGCCCGTCTCCACCAAGCCGATCGAGGACGATGTCGATGTGGCCAACGAGCGGCACCGCGTCTTGCGCGGTGATGCCGACAACGACATGCTGAAGATCGAGAACCTCACCAAGGTGCAGCAGGGGGGTGGCAGCAGCTGGGGGAGGGGCTCCAGGGCTGCGAGGAGGTGTCTCCAGAGCCACCCCATCAGAGGGACGGGGTCAGAGCCAGGGACCCAGGTGCCTCCTGACGGCTGAGCCCCCTGCCCCACCAGGTGTACAAGTCCCGCAAGATTGGGCGCATCCTGGCCGTGGACAGGCTGTGTGTGGGAGTGCGGCCTGGGGAGTGCTTCGGGCTGCTGGGCGTCAATGGTGCGGGCAAGACCACCACCTTCAAGATGCTGACAGGGGATGAGAGCACCACGGGTGGAGAGGCCTTTGTTAATGGGCACAGGTCAGGAGGCAGGGGATGGGTGGGAGGTGGGGACTGCCCACTGTCCTTGGGGAGGGGTGGGATTCGTTCAGGTGTCTCTCAGGATGAGGCCATGTGTGTCTGCCCACAAGGCTCTCAGGGACTCTGCAGCCCCGTGTCCTGCTGGGCTGACCCATCTGGGGGCTGGTGAGTAACACTGGCTCTCCACCAGAGCTGCCTGTTGCAGGTGGCTGGGTAGAAGATGCTCCAGTATAAAGGTGAAAAAGGGGTGAGCAATGCGATACTTCTGAAAAACAATTCCTTCTCCCACGGCCCCTCCACCCTCTCCTGCAGCATCCTGAAGGAGCTCCTGCAGGTTCAGCAGAGCCTGGGCTACTGCCCCCAGTTTGATGCGCTCTTTGATGAGCTGACGGCCCAGGAGCACCTGGAGCTCTACACCCGCCTGCGTGGCATTCCCTGGAAGGACGAGGAGCGGGTAGGGCTCTGGGCATGCAATTGCTAGCACCCGTGGGTGGGAGGGGCATCTCACTGGACACCAGTGGGAACCTGAGCCAGTGCTGCTACTCTCGTGGCAGTGCCACCCCAGTGGAACACCCACACAGAGTGCTGGGGCTGGGCACACTTGCTCGCAGGTCACCACCAACACTACTGGCTGTCCCAGAGGCTGCTGTGGGGCTACCCTGACTAGCACATCAGTTGTGCTTCTCTTGGCACTAGCCTGTGATGCAGAGCCCAACCACTTGCCCGCTGCTCTGATATCCCCACAAGGCCTTGTCAGTCTGACAGCAGCCCCCTCCCACACCTTGCAGGTGGTAAAGTGGGCACTGAAGAAGCTGGAGCTGACCAAGTATGCTGACAAGCCTGCCAGCACCTACAGCGGGGGCAACAAGAGGAAGCTGTCGACAGCTATCGCACTGATCGGATACCCAGCGTTCATCTTCCTGGTGCGTCTCGGGCTCCGGAACCCTACCCATGGGGTCCTTCTCCCATCCCAGTGTCCCTGGCACTGGGATAGAGTGGAGAAATCACCCTGAGTGGGAGCTGCCTCCCTCCAGCTCCACCATGTGTGTCCTTAGCCAGGCACAGGACAGGAGGGGTTGGCAGGGTCCCCTTGGGGTCTGGCATGTTGAAGGGTGCTGTCTATCCACCAGGATGAGCCCACCACAGGGATGGACCCCAAGGCACGGCGCTTCCTCTGGAACCTCATCTTGGACGTCATCAAAACGGGTCGCTCTGTGGTGCTCACATCCCACAGGTCCGAGTGCACTTCTGGCTGTGCCTTTGGGCACCTGGAGGGGGCTGTGTGGATGGGAAGGGGATCCCCAGGGCATGGCATTCAGCAGGTGCACAGGGCACAGAGGGAACCCAGGCCATCTTATTGTTTTCTGCCGTCCATGGTGGTGGGTCCACAGCACCTGAGCGATGGCCTGGGGAGCTCGGGTCCCTGCCTGTCGCAGCCAGGACCCCTGGCACTGTCCCTTCTGTGCCACCCTGCTGAAGCTGGCCCTGTCTCCACAGCATGGAGGAGTGCGAGGCGCTCTGCACCCGCCTGGCCATCATGGTGAATGGGCGGCTGAAGTGTCTGGGCAGCATCCAGCACCTGAAGAACCGGTGAGAGCCCGAGGAGATCCAGCTCCCGATGAGTGCCCAAAAGCAGGGTGACAGTGGGTGGCACCCATGGCAAAATGGTGGCAGCGTCCCACGCCCTCTGGAGCTGCTTTGGAGGGCGGGCAGGGGTGTGCTCACTCCACTGTCCCAGCACCACCCTGGCAGGTGCAGCAGCAGCCATGGGGTGTTGGCCGCTCCCTGGGGTGCTCCCCTGCACCCAGAGGTGCAGGCTCGGGGGTGGCTCTGCAGGGTCCCTTGTCCCCGGGCAGGTTTGGCGATGGGTACATGATCACAGTGCGCACCAAGTCCAGCCTCAACGTCAAAGAGGTGGTGAGGTTCTTCAACCGCAACTTCCCCGAGGCCATCCTCAAGGTCAGCTCTCTGCCCTGCTGGTGCCAGCTCCCTGTCCCTGCCTCCTGGCACAAGTGACCTTCACTCCCTGAGAGACTCCCTGCAGGGTGACTGGAGGAAACCTGGGAGCGAGGGCATGGGTGTCACCTCTGTATCTCCTGCAGGAGCGGCACCACACCAAGGCCCAGTACCAGCTGAAGTCAGACCAGATCTCCCTGGCACAGGTCTTCAGCAAGATGGAGCAGGTGGTGGACGTGCTGGGCATTGAAGACTACTCTGTCAGCCAGACCACACTGGACAATGTGAGAGCGTGGGTGCACCCAGACACGTGGCTGTGCCCAGGAGGGGTGGCCTTGCCAAAGTGCCTGGCAAAAACCACCTTTGGGCTGGGAGGTGGAGTGAGGGAGGGAGCATGGCAGTGGCCACAATCTGGTGGGATGCACCAGGGCCCATCTCCTGAGACATGGATGGCAGGTGAGGATGGTCATGGTGGAGGCACTCACGGGTTTCTCACAGCCTCCTGCCCCTGCCCTCCTAGGTGTTTGTGAATTTTGCCAAGAAGCAAAGTGACAACTTGGAGCAGCAGGAGACAAGCCCCAGTTGCACCCTGCAGTCACCCCTGGAGCGGGTGCTGAGCCTGCTGCGCCCCCGGGCTACACCCACCGAGCTGCGTGCCCTCGTGGTGGAGGAGCAGGAGGACCTGGAGACCGATGATGAAGGTCTCATCAGCTTTGAGGAGGAGAGGGTAAGACATTGTCCCCAGATCTCAGCAGACCAGGTGCCCGGCTGCATCCCTGCTGTGGGGCAACGAGGCCGAGTGCCAAGGCACAAGGTAAGGGATGTGGTGGGGCCAGGGATGGAGCACAGAGGCTCTCTGGGAAGGGGGACTGCTCCCTGCCCAGTTGGATCCTGGCACCAGAAGCAGTGGGGGAGCTGTTGGGAGCAGGCAGCTGCTGCATGGCCCAGCCCCCAGCCCTGCCCATCTCTGCTCCCGCAGGCTCAGCTCTCCTTCAACACGGACACGCTGTGCTGAGAAGGGGACAGCCATCTCCCCAGGGACATGCTGTGCTGGGAGAGGGGGACAGCCACCTCCCCACGGACACACTGGCCACCTCCCCAGGGATACACTGTGGCTGAGAAGGGGACAACCACCTCCCCACGGACACGCTGTGTTGGGACAGGGGGCAGCCACGTCCCCCAGCTTGGCCCTCTTCGCCCCTTGAGCGGAGCTGCGGCAGTTGCAGGGGGTGCTGGAGAGGACGTGGTGGGTACAGGGCCAGTGTGGCTGGACCTTCTGAGACACCACCTGTAGGGTGGCCTTCGTCCCCTTCAGCTCTGGGGCACTGTCACTGTGTGTCTGGGTGGGCTCCCCCTGCCACCACCTGCCATGGACAGGGACGAGGAGCAGGACGGGGCTTGGTGCCAGCGCCGCAGCCCCGCAGGCTCTGGTGGGGACGAGGCCTGTGAGCAGTGCCTTTGGTTGAACACCCACCTTGTACCCACCCCAGACACCCTGGGCTGGGAGGACAGCCACCCTCCTGGCTGGCACAGCCACCGCCACAGGCCTGGCACGGGCAGGGCCAGAGGGAAGACGGACGCTTCGCCTCATCTCCATCACCCCTGGCTTGGCACTTCCCCAGGCACTGGGGACTGGGGTCTGGCCACACAGGGGCAGGATCTTTACCCACCATTGATCTCTGTCACAGGTGCCCTCCAGCCTGCCCAGCTGCCTGCCGAGGGGTCTGGCCAGCCCTGCCAGGTGTGTGCTGAGTGTTGGCACTGTACTGGGGCTGAGCAGTGACGACCCTGCCGAGGGGCACGTGGTGGGGCAGAGGGTATTTTACAGGGTATTTCACATGCTGGCACCAGCTGTTTCTCCCCTCTGCCCCATACCACATCCCAACTCCCAGAGCCCCTCACCCTGTCTCCTGCCTGCCCTTGTTTCCCCCACCCTAGGGCATCACTGCAGCAGTGCCACCTTCCTGCTGTGTGCACCCCTTGTCCCGGGTCTCACTGCTCAGTGCCCAGCCCTGCACTGGTTCCTCACTGTTGGGGGGCACTGGGAGAGTGCCTGCTGCACCCCAGGGTGGCTTTTGAAGCTGGGAATGGAGTGGCCTTGAGGTATGAGGACAGGACATCCTGGGGTGGGGGGCTGGCAGGGGGCACCCCCTGGGCCAGCAGTGCCCCTCCTTTTTGCAGAGGGTCCTGCTGCCTTGTCACCCCCGGGGGCCTTGCCCGCAGCTCTTCAGCACCACAGCCATGCCTAGAGAGCAGGAGGTGGCAGGGCCCATGGCACTGCCCCCCAGCCAGCCACCCTCTGGCTGCCTCAGGCTCACAGCACCCCAGGGGGGCCATGCACAGTCCCTCCTCCCCAGGGAGCACCCAGGGCTGTGCTCCTGTCTGTGCCCCGCTGCCCTGCGTGCCTCCCTGGCACAGGCTCAGTTGGATGCCCTGGGCTTGTTCCTGCCTGCAAGCAAGTGGGCAGCACTGGGCACGCCAGCCTCATGGCAGGGGGAGGCAGATGGGGGTCAGCCCACATCCCAGGTGGCAGTTGTCCCCATGCTGTCCCTGTGCCCCATGTCTTGCCAGTCCTGTATGCCACCTACTATAGATTGTGATACAATATACAGTATTTTCAATAGGGGAACTGGGGGAGATAAGCTCTATTTTCAGATTTTTTCAGACCATATTTTTTTTAATGGCATACTGGAAACTGGGTGGTCCTGGGGTGGGTGGCACAGGTGGGCAGCCCCCATCTGGGTGCCCCATATTTCATTGATGGACATATTTTGCCTTCCCAGGAGGGTATCTGGGAACAAGCCAGTTTGAGGATAGCTCTTTACCACTGGGAAGAGAGGGGACAGTGTTATCTTTGGGTCCCCAGCTGTAACCTCAGTGGTGGCACCGTTGGAGCACCCTGAGGTGGGCACAGTCCCCTCCAGGGCTCTGCCTTCACCCCACACTTGCCCTGCTGCTGTGTGAAGGCACTGGCACCCCTAGCCCTCCAGCTGCAGAGCTGCCACCACGCACTGCCAGGCCCCGGCCTTGTGGCTGCTCATGGCCAACAGAGACACTTTTGTGCCCAGGCAGCCCGGGTGCCACAGTGGCCTCTGTGCCCCACGCTTGGGGCTGCCCAGGTACAAACCCCCGTGGTGGTGGCAGCGGGGGCAGGGAGCTGGCCCAGGGCAGGGTCCCCACTGCCCCAGCACTGCTCATGCCATGGATACAGCCCTGCTTCTGCCTCACCCCCCTCCGCACAGCCCCACCTGCTGTGGGCATAGTGCCCGGGCCATGCACGACCCCGGGCATGGGGCACCCCAGGGGTGGGGATGCCTCGGAGGAGCCTGTACATTGCTAGCAAAAAACGACGAGAAAATGTGAAAATAATGATTGTTTTAAATAAAAAACAATGGGAGCCAGTGAGAATGTGGGGGGCTCGAGTGCCAGGGCTGAGTGCCCTCTGGGCAACGGGCTGAGGAGGGGGTGCAGAGTGCCTGGAGGTGGGGGCCTAGAGAGCCTGCGCTGGGCAAAGGGAGCCAGGTACCCAGCACTTGGCATCTCCAGGGTGGGTTCTGGGTAAGGCCAGGGTGTGGACAGGGTGCCCAGGCAGGAACCGCAGCAGCTCTGATGCCCTGAGCCACCCCGTGCTGGGCTAGGCTGGCAGAGGTGGTGGCTAGGCCTCATGGCAGCGCCCCACTGGGCGTCCCCAGCTGTGCCCTGGGGCCAGGAGTGAGTGGGAGCAGGTGCACCCCAGGGAGGAATGTGGGCTGGGAAGGGCAGCGGCTCCAGCGTGGGCACTCAGGGGACAGCCACTGCCACAGCCGAGCCCAGCATGGCCGAGAAGCCCCAAATCCAGCTCTTTGTCAAGGTGAGGGGGGGTCAATGGGGGGGCTGGGGTGCTCTGGGCTGCCGAATAGCTCTGGCTGCCACCCTTGGCATTGCTGGGCTGGGGTAGCCTGGCCCATTCATTACAGGGCCCAGACCTGGAGCCCCAGGCAGGCAGTGGGCACTACCTGAGGGTCTTTTCCCAGGCACGTCACCCTGCTGCCTGTCCACGGGCTCAGAGGCTGCACATGCCAAGCATGAGGTGGGCTGGGATGGCACCTAACCAGGGCCCCTGCTCAGCAGCCATCGCCACATCTGCCCCGACAGGCAGCTGCACTGGGCCTGCTGGGGGGTGCTGTGTTCACCAGCATTGCCACCACCTTCCTGGCAGGGTCCCTACCACAGACGCCCCCGTTGCCACTGCCATTGCTGCCCCACAGCCCTGACCCCCTTGGCATGGTGGAGCTGGGGCACCCTGGCGCCTGGGGTTGCTAGGAACAGCACCCACTGTGCCACTCAAGACTGCTCTGGGATGGGGCACAGGGGCCCCGCAGGCGGGCACTGGCACCCTGCCTGTACAGGTTGCCAGCACTGCTTGCTGGCCTGGGGCTGGCTGGGGGTGTACTGGGGGCATCAACCCTGCACCCCCCAGGGCCACCCAGCCAAGCACTGCCCCTGCTGCTGTTACGGGTCAGAGGGGCAGCTGAGCTCTCCCTCTGCCATAGGCAAGCGAGGATGGGGAGAGTGTTGGCCACTGCCCCTTCTGCCAGCGGCTCTTCATGGTGCTGCTGCTCATAGGGGTGCCCTTCACCCTCACCACTGTAGACATGAAGAGGTGAGTCATGCCCCCCCTCCCAAGGGGCTCCCATCTCTGGGTCCAGGGTGGGGACACAAAAGGTGGGCACCGTGGGACACATGGAGCCTGTTGCACCCTGCCCCCAGCTGCCCACCTGAGGCAGGTTGATGAGCATTTTGCAGGGCAGAGGTGCCCTGGGCACACGCTGAGGCAGGAGCAGTCTGGGGGCATCACCTCATCTGTGCAGTACACACGTGCGCACACACACACACACGTGCAGGGCACAGCCGAGCCCTGGGCACTGCCAGCCCTCAGTGTCTGTCCCCATGCCCTGCAGAGCTCTGGACGTGCTGAAGGACTTTGCACCAGGTGCCCAGCTGCCCGTTTTGCTCTACAATGGGGAGCCCAAGACCGACACCGTCACCATTGAGGAGTTCTGGAGGACAAGCTGGGCCCCCCCGTGTCAGTGGCTGGTGCTGCCCTGAGAGGCACAGGGACCAAAGGGGGGGCAGGATGGGCAGGGGTGGGTTGGACGGCCTCTGCCTCCTTCCTCAGCTGTGCCCACATCCCCCCAGGTTTTCCAGCCTGGTCCCACACTACCGGGAGCCCAGCCTGGCTGGGAACGACGTCTTCCACGAGTTCACCTTCATCAAGAACCCGGTGCCTTCCCAGGATGAGGGTGAGGAGCTGGGTGGGGGCAGACCCTGGGCAACCTCTCAGGTGCCACCAGTTTGAAGCCCTAACAGGTCACCCCCAGCCTTCCCAGCCCTCCCCTGCTCCAGGCCACAGTTGGGCCTCTCCCGGCGCCGCTCCTGCCCACACAGCTCAGGTGGCCATGGCAGGGCTCTTTTGGGAGGGCAGGGGCAGGTGCCAGCCTGGGCAAGGTGGGCAGAGGACAGGGCTGAGCTAGTGGGAGGCCGTGGTAGAGCTGGGGCCACGTCCTGACCCAGGACCATGCACCGAGCCGGTGTTGCTGCTGCCCCCACGGCAGCTCTGCAGCGGAGCCTGCTGCGGGCACTGCTGAAGCTGGACGAGTGCCTGAGTGCCCCCCTGGAGCATGAGCTGGCCCAGGACCCCCAGCTCTGTGCCTCCCGCCGCCGCTTCCTCGACGGGGACCAGCTGACGTTGGCCGACTGCAACCTGCTGCCCGAGCTCAACATTGTGCAGGTGAGCAGGGGCATCCCACTGCCAGGCTCTGGTTCGTGCTCTGGCTCCCCAGTGCCATGCACCTTGTGCTCTCACCTCCCTCCGGGTGCCAACCCCCGCACCAGCTGGCACCCCTCCCCGCGAGTGCTGCCCCACACAGTGCCCTCCCAGGAATCTCACCCCTCTCTGCATCCTCTGCCGTGCACCACCCCTCATTTCAGTGCAGTGCCAGGGATGTCCCCTGGCCCCCTGCCACCCTTCTAGGCTGTACCCTTCCCACGAATGTCAGTGCCAGGCCCCAGGGCACACAACACAAGCGTAGCCTGGGCAATGCTCAGCCCGTCTCTGCCACAGGTTGTGTGCCAGCACCATCGCTGCTCCGGGATCCCCAAGGACCTGCAGGGCATCTGGCGCTACCTCCGCAGTGCCAGCCAGGCCAAGGAGTTCCCGAACAGCTGCCCCAGCAGGGAGGAGATCCCGCAGGCCTTTCGCTCTGCGCTCCGCCCTCCGCAGCGAGCCGGGCACACGCCCAGGGGTTGCAGGCAGCAGCCCGGTGCCTGCCCCAGCCCAGCGGCCACTCTCGTCTGCCCCCTGCCAGCACGCACTCGGGAGGGCAGAGCGACAGCCGTGCCCCCAGGATCCCAATTCCCCCCGCTGGTACCCTTGTCTGACGTGCCAACAGCAACCTGTGTCACATCAAGCCCACAAACACATCATCACCTCCTGTGCCACCTTCCCCCCCCTCCAGGACCCCCTCCACCTACCCTGAGCTCCCTCACTCATCGGAATGGGTGCAAGGTGGGCACGGGCACCATCTGTACCACAGCTGGGCAAAGCTGGGGGCAAGGGCAGGAGCTCGGGGATGGGGAAGCTGCCAGAAGAGTGACCCAAGGCTGTGCCAGGGCAGCAGGCACTGCAAGGTGTCCCCGAGGAGCCCCACTCCATGAGGGGAACTGGCACAGCCACAGCAGAGCCCTGGAAACAGAGCCAAGGGTGTGGTGTGGGTGGGGGACATGGCCCAGCCCCTGGGTGAGGGCAGCAGAGGGCACCCCTGGCCCCCCAGCAGCTCTCGGGAGCAAGTTTAGGATGGGGCAGAAGAGCAGCAGCACCCCTGGGTATCAATAAAGGCTTTGCAAGAGACACAGGCTGAGTCTGGACCGGACAGAGCTGGCAGCTCAGGACCTCACACTCGCCTCCCAGTCACCTCCCAGTGCTTAGCAAGGGCTGTGCCGATGCCCCCAGCTCTCCAGGGGTCTGGGAAGGCTCTAACCACTCACCCACTGGCACAGAGCTGGTGGGATAGTAAACTCCTGTGAACCCTTGACCCAGGTTCAGTTGAAGCTGGCAACATGGTTCCTGGGCAAGGGAAAGGCAGAATAGACTGGCACATCCACAGTGCCCTAGTACCCAGAGACCAGCAGCTAAAGCCACCTTTATGGCAGAGTGAAGCAGTCAGTGAAACACGGGTCTTTTTGCTACACAGGGATATAAAAACCTTTAAAAAGTTCTTTAAAAACACCACCAAGGCATAGATGGCAAGGGAGGCAGAGAGGTGCCCCCTGCCAGCAGGGAACTGCTCAGGCAGAAGAGGCACCATTTGTGTCACCTCTGCCCAGCCCACCCCTGCCAAAGGCCCTGCCACTGAACCAGCCGAGGATCTGCTGCCTGCTCCAGCCCCCCAGGTCCTGCTTGCCCTGCCCACCTCCCTGGGCACAGGGGGCTCAGCAGGCACAGGGTGCAGTGAAACCTCCTCCAGCAGCCACACGAGGCTCCAGCACGGCTGATGAGACAGGTCAGTGCGGGGTGGGACAGGTTGGGGGGGATGGGACAGGTCAGGGGGGGATGGGACAGCACAGGTCAGTCATCCTCAAAATCCACTCCCGACGATGCCTTCTTGCTAGGAGATGGAGGGAGGAGATAGATGGTGGAGGGAGGAGGAGATGGTGGAGGGAGGAGATAGATGGTGGAGGGAGGAGATAGATGGTGGAGGGAGGAGGAGATGGTGGGAGCACCAGAGCTCACAGCCCCGTTCCCTGCCCCCACTCAGCTCCCGAGCAGAGCCCGCTGGGTGGCACAGCCCCTGCAGGAGCAGAATGTACCTTTTGAAGCCAGGGTTAATTAGAGACTCCCCAGGTATCCTCCTCTTGGCTGGCACAGCTGGAGCAGCAGCCCTGCTCTTCCTGGGGCTGGGGTCTGCCTCGGGCAGGGACAGGCAGGACAGTAATTGCAGAAGGTCAGCTCACTGCCAGTCCTCCCTGTGCCCAGCATAAGGCTCCAGCAGCCCAGCCCCCCAGCACACCCCGTGTTTGAGCAGAGCCAAGCCTGGTCTCTATCCCAAAGGAGCAGGGAGCCATGGACCTGCCACGGCTGCCAATCTGGAAGAGCAGCGAAGCCTGGAGACCGGGGAGCAACCTGTGTGGCAATGCCCAGCCTCTGATCATCTGAGCACAGTGCATCCCAGACACTCCCAGAGCCCCTGTGCTAAACCCTGGCCCCTTCTGTGTTGGGAAGGGCACCAGCACAGCGGGCAGGCCGATACCAGCCACAGCAGAGTGCCCTGGACAGCAGGTGGGCACAGGGACCAGCAGCCTCCTGGGGAAGAGAAGGCAAAGAAGCAATGGGAACCAGGGAGGTGCCCCTGGGAATTACCTACCTGGTAGGAAGAGCTGCTGGCTCCGGGCAGTGCTCTTCTCAGGGCTGCAGGAAAACACCAGTGTTTCCATCTCTGCTGAGAAATCACAGAAACCACAGAGCTGTCTGGGTTGAAGGGAGCTCCAGAGCTCACCCAGCCCAAGCCTGCTGAGAGCAGGGCCATCTCAGCTAGAGCAGGGTGCTCAGAGCCTCCTCAGCCCCACCTGCAATGTCTCCAGGGATGGGGCCTCCACCACCTCCCTGGGCACCCTGTGCCAGTGCCCACCCCTCTG
>JAABPQ010016609.1:16820-27678 GCA_033439865.1 Alcedo quadribrachys
TGAGGAAGTTCTAAGTTGTGGGGCTGAAGGACAGGCTATGGGCAAGTTGCCAGAAAGGTCTTCATTTGATGGGACATACTTTAATCTTTTATCTTAATTTATAATCTTTTATCATACTTTAATACTTTAATCTTTTGAACAAGAAATGCTCACAGTTTGAGGGAGGGGTTAGGTTGTTTTTTTTAAAATCAAGGGAACGAAGGTATGTTTCAGATATTGTTTAGCAATGCAGATAAGATTCTGAATGATAATTCTTTAACAGGCTGCAGTTATAGATACAGATAAAACGTTAATTATTTTTGTCTTAAAAAATAATTTGAAAAAAGCTTTGTGATTTTTTTTTAGGAAAAAATAAAGCATATTTTGATATTCAATTGATAACAATAGATTTTATACTCTTATGCACCATTTATTATGGAAAAAAATGACCTAATATCAAGATATAATTGATGTAATGAGAAATCAAGCTGTGATTTGTGTGGATAAAAAATAAATATCTTCTTGCATTTTTAAATATTTTTTCTATACAAACAAACATAGATATACCTATGCTGTTAGCCTAGAATAGTCACAGAGCTTAGAATTTTGGAAGGATAGCATATGAAAACTTATATCCTAATACAAGGAATCAACCTGCTTTTTCTTTTTAAACAAGCATCAGAAAAACCAAATGTAGTATTTTCTCTGACTGAATGACACATATAAAATATTTTCAGAAGTACAACAAAATTGCTAAGACTGAGGTTTGCCTACTGAAAAGCTGCTCAATGCTTTGAATCAAGCTGCATCTAAAAAAAAAACCTGAAACCCAACTTTCTACTCATTTCCATTCAGTTATCCATCAGAGAATCATGTTATCTTCCTAGATGTCTCTTTGTTTAAGTGGGTGGTCGACAAAAAAAATGGGATTTGTTATGCAGTTCATGTTCCTCTGCCTTCTCCAGTTGCATCTGTGTCCTTTTTCCTGTTGAGGTGGGGAAAGATGCCACAGTTATCTGTCCTGCTCTGTATTAGGAGAGGTGAAACATGCAGAGAAGAACAATTGCACATTAGGCATCCTTACCTGACCCTTACCTATCTCTTGCAGAACAGCAGGAACAAAGCAGGTCACCTGTGATCTTCTACCAAGAAAAGGGAACTGTCAGCAAATATAAACAGGATAGAACTTTGCATTTTGTGAATTAGCCAACCTTACCATAGTTTAGAGACAATAAGCAAATAACATAGTTCAAGTAGCAGGTAGAAGGCCATTTTTGGTCTAAACAGTAAAAAAAAATGCAAACATCCAATCCCTTCTTTGAGGAAATGAAGGTTAATATTCATGGCTATATAGATAGTTCTTTGTTACAATGAAGCTAGCAAAATATGGATTCAAAGCATAATTTGATTCTGTTTTAGAAAGCTGTGCATAGAATCATACAATGGTTTGGGTCAGAAAGGACCTTTAAAGGTCAATTAGTCCAACCCTTCTTGCAATGAGCAGAGAAATCTCCGAATAGATCACATTACTCAGAGCCAGGTTGGGACCAACCTGACCTTTAATATTTCCAGGGAGGGTGAACATACCAACTGTCTGTCCAAACTGTGCCAGTGTTTCTGCACACTCATTATAAAAACATTTCTTTGTTTTATCTGTTCTAAATATACCTTTATTAAAAAAAAAAAACAAAACAAAACAAAAAACCAACCAAACAAAAAAAACCACATTTCCACTTGTACTGTTGCAACAGGCCCTTCTAAAAAGACTATCCCCATCTTTCTTATTGACTCCCTTAAGTATTGAAAGACAATAAGATCTCTCTGGAGCCTTCTTTTCTCCAGCCTGAACAATCCCAACTCTCTCAAGCCTTTCTTCACAGAAGAGGTGTTACAGCTCGTAGCTCTCCTCTGGACCCACTCAAACAGGTCCATGTCTTTCCTGTTCTGAGGACTCCAGAGAGAGATACAGTACTCCATGTGGGGTCCTTATACTAATAGTACATTTGTGTCACCATATTGTTTGAAATCATAGTGGGAGAAGTGTGCTCCGATCAAAAGAGAGGTTTATCTATCCATTAAGTGTATGTCACCATTTCCCATTTCATTTCTTCATTTCAATTTAGACCCTGATGAAAAGTGTCATCTTTTTGAAACTAAGACTCAAATGTAAAAATCCACATTAAAGCATGGGCCAACTAGAGCAAAGAGCCATGGCTGCAGAAAAATAACTGCTGACAATATGGCTTTAAGTGTACTGACTCTTTTGTAATAGTTTGACTGCATGGTACAAGGAGAGTCACTGTCTGTAGTCACAGACTACTGATACAGAAGGTAATTTTAATTTCCTGATTAACAAGTATTAGTACAATAAGGCTTCCAGTAAAACAAGCCTTAAGTTTTAAAGAACACAAGAAATTTTTTCTTATGTTAGCCAATGACACCACTTCTGTTAAGATTACACTAAGGTATTTAAACTGCATTTTCCATTACTTGTGACCTACAGTACTATAAGGACAGAGTTTAGGACTTTTTTTTTTCTTTATTTAGAAATGTGTTTAGCTAAAATAGTATGTCATCTCTCCAGATACGAGCATGAATATTTTTTGTAGGCAAGTTTTAATATACTTTTGTTCATGTAAATAAAGGAAGTTATACATTTTCACTTTTAAGTTCTTAGTCACATTTGTCTATTTGGGCTTATTGAAAGGACAAGTAAACATGTAAAAAGTCTTTTAAAACAGCTTCATGCATACAGTAACACAAGATTGGCTAATGATGTAAACTCGTATGTGATTCAATTGCTAATATTTGTAGGCAAAGCTTTCCTTGTAGAAACAATCTAATGCCAAATACTTTTTGAGAGACTTCAAGCGAACTTCATAGAATCATAGAATTGTCAGGGCTGGAAGGGACCTTAAGGGACACTTTCTACTAGGTCTGGTTGCTCATAGCCCCATGCAGCCTGGCCTTAAAAACTTCCAAGGATGGGGCTTCCACCACCTTTCTGGTCAACTTATGCCAGTGTCTCACCACCCTCATGGTGAAGAAATTCTTCCTAATGTCTGATCTGAAGCAACCCATCTCTAAATTTAATCCATTCCCTCCAGTCCTGTCACTATGCAATATCCTAAAAAGTACCTCCCCAGCTTTCTTGTAGGACCCCTTAAGATACTGGAAGGCCACAATAAGGTCTCTTCAGAGCCTTCTGCAGACAGAATGACCCCAGCTCTCTTTGTCTTCATAGGAGAGGTGCCCCAGCCCTCTGACCATCCTCATGGCCCTTCTCTGGACATGTTCTAGCACGTCCATATCTTTCCTGTAACAGGGGCTTCAGAACTGGATGCAGTACACCACATGGGGTCTCATGAGAGTGGAGTAGATGGTGAGCATCACCTTCCTTAACCTGCTGGCTCAAGTTCTCTTGATGCAGCCCAGGATGCAATTAATTGGCTTTCTGGGCTTCAAGAGCACACTGATGACTCATGTTGATCTTCTCATCCATCAGTATCCCTAAGTCCTTTTCTTCAAACTGCTCTCAAGAAAGTCACTGACCAGCCTATATGGGTGCTTGGAGTTATCCCAATTTACATTGCACTTGGACTTGTTGAACTTAATGAAGCTGGCATGGACCCACCTCTCCAGCCTATTGAGGTACCTCTGGATGGCATCCCTTAATTCCAGTGTGTCAGCCACCCCACACAGTTTGGTGTCACCAGTAAACTTGTTGAAGGTGCACTTGATGCCACTGTCCATGTCACCGAACAAGTCTGGTCCCAGTACTGATTATTGTGGGTATGACTGAAGACTTAATAATTTGGTAGTGCTTTTTGTCACAATTTAATGGTATATTGATCTTGTGAGTGAACAATCATGACCTTCAACTGCTTACAGATGCTTTCAAGGGGAAAAGGCTTAAGGAGATTATTCCAGTGGAACTAAGAGTGGTGAACCATGACCCATCTGGACGGGTGCAAGGATACCATCCTAAACAGCACGGTTCTTGACCAGCTTTTATTATTACAGTCAGTCAATAAAGTAATAATGAGTATTATTAGCAGACAGCAGATTCAGGACTTAGTCTGTTTAGCGTCTATGTTTAGACGTGTCTTTGCATGAAATGCAACAAGTGTCAAGGCAGGATTACCTAGGAGTCATATTTCAGTGGTATCATGTAAAGGCAGTGATTTGGAGGGAAGTGATTGTGGTCCAGAAATACAATAAAATCTTTTAGTGGCAATGAAATAAATCTCTTATTCTGTAATTTTTTTTTCTGATTTTTTTTTTCTTTTTTTTTCCTCATCTATTCTCTATACAAATTTAAAGGTAGCCAGAAGGATCAGATAAACATTCAAAAGTTCAGAAATATCTTCACAAATCCTACTTTGGAAAGTATTACCCTTTCCTTTGACATGCTTAGTCCTTCCATAGAGAGATTAGAGTGCCAATCTTAATAAAATGGCCAAGATATATATATAAAAATAGAATAACAGATCATCTAAGCACTGCATTTAATCTCTATATATGTATTTTGGAAGTAGTTAAGTTTCTATCCAGAAAGGGACTCTGACTCTAGTTTCACATTTGTGAATTTTGCACATTATGTGTGTGAAACCTATATTTTCTGTTATCTGATAGTTTAATACATCATTGGCTAAAAAGAGTTTTCTGCTGAAGGGGAATACTTGACTCATTTGCTTCTTAGTAAAGTTTTGTAAATGCCTCTTATGTTATTCGTTGCACTTCCATTACAGCACCAAGCATGCTGAGTGACAGGCCTACTGGAAAGCACTCTCTTGTCTGTTTTGACAAAGACACATGCTAGTAGGCATTTTAAGTCTGTCAAAATTAAAAAAAAAACAAAACAAAAAAACAAACCTGAATATTTAATTATTGATATACTTAGACTCTACAATCCCACAACCTAATTCTAATACAATTGATGTGGTTTTTAACATCAGCCTTGCCTTAAGTGAAATTTAGCTTAAATGTGCAATGAGCTGTAATGACCTTTAAAAATCCCCCTGTATACTTTATTGACTAAAATGCATGGAAAACGAGGCAGTGCAGTAAACCATATTGAATCTTCTCTATGGGTAGGGGGGTGGGGGAGAGGAGAAATAACTTATCTCAAATCCAGTAAATAGCCAATAAAAATTCACCTTGCCTCTATATTGTCCTAAGAGAGACAATCTCATTTACATTTATTAGAAGTAATGATGTAGTGTCCTGCAGATAATTAACACAATAAAATGCTGCTAATTTCACAGTGTCATTATAAAATTTGCCAGTTTAAATTAGAAAGTGATTAACCCTCTGAGTGAGGCAATGACATTTCCATTCCCAGTCTGCAAATTAAATTTGCAGGATTTTTTTTCACTTTGAAAGTTCATCTGTCTCTTCACTGATGTTGTCCTTTAATTCTCCACCCTACTACTCTGTCCAGTGAGGAGATTTATTGTCTAAAAATTCCAAATCCATGACTATTACACACTGCTAAATGAAGCTCATACCACAGGCACAGATGCATTCGTTAGTAGAGAATAAGGTCTCTCTTAAAAGAAAACTAATATTCCCCTATAGGCAGAGGTTCACTGAATAATGAACTTCTTGTTGGTGCATGTAAGAGAGGAAGGTTTTTCCATTAATGAGGTATCTCCAGAAAAAGCTTCATTTTGTATAATGACAGCAAATCCTTAACCTTCTACCTGGACACTACTTTATCCATCTACTGTATCTATCTTCCACAGCCGACTTTAATTAATATCTTAAAACATGAATAAACTCATTAAAATAATAGATTTATTGCACCGTAATTTAAATATTCTTACTCAAGTGAAATCCTCTTAAAAAATGTTTATTGAGGTAACAAAACCACAACTGAATGAAAGCTTAGTGTAATGATAGAATTGTCCAATCCATTAAAACAACAATTAATAGAATAAATTTAACGCATGAATTTACAATGCTGCTAAAAATATATTTTTTTAGCATCATCCCCTAAAGAAAATTCAAGATACAAGAATAAATCAGCTGTGTACAAAGACTATACTTAAAAATGGAGGAAATTTTTCCAAGGTATGCAAGTTTTATTGGCAAATCCTGTTAAGTAATAATGAGAGTTAGGCTCAAAAACTGCTAAAATTTAATTATAAATAAAATCCTAAATAGTATCCTGTAGATTTACCATATGATCCATATATTCAGGAATCTTATTATTATAAGGAAATACCTCCACTGGAAAACTTGTTCCAGCAGGCAAGGAAAGAAAATGTTAATACAATACAATTCTCTGTATAAGCCTTGCCTTTCTGTTAGAGCACTCACAAAAATGACACATCAATGCTTAGATTGAAGTAACTATGTGTAGACTTTGACTAGGCCAGTGATTGCTATTGCACTGGTAGATACACCAAATGACATTGATACCTTTGAAGTATCTCACTGGATCCTGTTTCAGGTCAAGCTTGAGCCATCATCAACACTTGGGCAGCAGAAAGTCAACTTGGATCAGCCCACTTGAGTGAAGTGATAGCCGTCTACACTCAAATATGCAGAATGCAGACCAGACTCAGAAGTAGAGCAAGGCTTCATCCTTGCTTCTTCTGCAAAGAAAGGGATATTACACAGCAAATTCAAAGTAAAATTGAGAATATTTTTTTTGTTACCATGTAGATTTGTCTCTTTAAAATATTTATTTATTTATTTTTAACAAAACACTGCTGATGCATTTACTTGATGTGACTATTTCCAAACTTGTACTTATACACAATAAACAAACAGACATGGATTCTCAGATGCATTTTATATAAGTCAAAAATAGAGAACTCCTAATTAATTTCATGAAATAGTAGTGCCTTAGTAATTTAAAGTACTCTAAGAACATGGTACCTGTCTCCATGCATTATCTATTAATACAGTATCTACAAATTAAAGCCCTGTAAAACACTGCAAATCAAAAAATTCAGTCTTGGAAATAGCTGCCGCTGCAGTAACTTCAATAAGACAGAGGTCCTGCAACCAAAGAGGAGTTAGTTCATCTTCAGCTAGTCCAGAGGCAATTTTGAACACCACAAAGAAGGAGGATCAGTGATTAATTTTAGTTTGTTATGAAAAAGATCCCTATACAAAGATCCCTTTTTAAGGAAGCATCTTGAACTACTCTGACCATTTCAGCACAGAAGCATCTCTACACAAGTCTCCTGACCATCTTGAATTGAGGGGACAGATACATTCAGAGAAGGTGCTAGGCCACCTGGCCCACCAGACTGGTAACAGGCCTCAGCCTTTTTCAGCTATAGGATTTACATAGCTGGTTTTTTTCCTTTCTATAGTAAGCCACATTTTTCCTCCCCTAAGAACCACAGGTCTGACCTTCTACACAAAGCCCCTTCGTCAATTTGTGATAGTGCCTTTTTGACAATATTTACTTACAGACAAGGAAACAGTGCTTTCCTGGCCCTCACCAGCAGCTCATTTCCTGGGAGAAGAAGATTAGTCCCACCTTTGCACAGGCTCAAGACTACTTCTTCAGAGAAACAGATTCTCCTGCAGTAATTCTTCAGCCCAACCAGTTCACTTCTAATCACGTAAGCGTATATTTATAAAAAAACCCTTTGTACTTGCCCAAATATCTTGGGCAGAAAAAAAACCCTGTTGGTTTTGTTTGCTTTTGGTTTTGTTTTTTAAACTTAAAAATTTACCTATTCTAATATCACAAATAATAAAAAATAAAAAACAACAAACCAACAAACAAACCAAACAAAACCCAACATTTGAATGCCACTACACTGAAAAGAAGAATTGAGGGGGCAGGGGGGGAAGGAAGAGAGAAGTATCGAGTGCATGAAAGACAGATGTTAAAGCAGAGTATAGGAGCAGCTGCTGAAATAAACCTGAATGGGTATTCAAGAGAACTACAAATCTGAGTAATACAGAAATTTCCTTCAGAAATATTATAGCAATTAATTTTTCAGGGAAAAAAAAAAAAAAGGTAATATACTTTTCTTCTTCATGTACTAATGTTTTTATATTACTGCAGAATGGTTATGGGTAGCACCTGCTACATTTTGCATTGTAAAATTCTTTGTATTATATTTACTTGTCTTTCCATATTAATGACTTCCAGAATATTCATTTCTTGAGTCTGCAATCCTTCACAGGTTTTATCTCTGCCTGAATGTAAGTACTTTTTAAAGCCCCCTACAGGTATTTTTTATCTGAATGTAGTTGAAAAACAATAATTTACATTCCTATTTAAAACCATGTTTGCTCTTTTCTTAAATATGGAGCAAAACCACATAGATTTAGTGCCTGAAGTTTGAAACCTGACATTTTCCTAGAGTTTGAAACGGTATATTTTCTTATTTCAACAGACAAAAACTCTGAAACTTCTGACATGAGACCAATTGATAACACTCAGAGAAGTGAATGAACATTTGGGTTCAGAGTTCCTTCACAGGAGCAGAAAAGAAGTAGCCAAATGACAAATGAAACCCTATCTCTGCATCAGAGTGAGCTGAGTGAGATGAAGCAATCCCAAAAATTTGCGAACTCCACAGTTTGACAATGCAGGTCATCACTACTGCTGAAAAAAAAGTGGTCCAAAATAATCTCTTTTCTTGGCTGTTCATTCCTGTTCTGCTGTGTAGTGAGCTAGGTCAGTGGTTGAAAAATGATCTATTTCACTAGGTTAACTTTCTGCTCACATTCAGAACAAAAAGTATCCAAGGTCAGGAGGAATATGAGATTTCAGCGGTAGCATCAACTTAGCTTGATCAATGCATCCATGAAGTTACAACTTGATTTCAGCACACCACTTATCCATGAAATGCAAATGGAAGAAACTGGATTTTATATTTTTTAATTATTTAAAACAATCTGAACTTTGTGATGTCAGCTAAGGGTGAAACTGCATGCAGCTGTAAATATGACTGATGCTTTTTCATTTGTAAGATTTCACCCATGGAATGGCTTTAAAATCTCTCACCAAAAACCTTTTGCTTCCAGATTTTAGGAAGAAGACTTCTGTGAGTTTTGCACTAAATCCTCAACATGGCTAAATATGAGTAATTTTAATTTGTATATCAGTTTAATACTCAAATCACTTTAATCCACAAGCAGGATCGCTACCCTGGACTTCAGAAAGGCCAAGCTTGGCCTACTCAGGGAACTGCTTGGAAAAGTCCCATGGAACAGGGCCCTAGAAGGTAAGGGGACCCAAGCAAGCCATCTAATAGTCAAGCACCACTTCCTCCAGGCTCAAGATCAGTGCATCACAAAGAGTAGGAAATCTAGTAAGACAGTTAGGAGACCTGCATGGTTGAGAAGGGAGCTACTGGATGAACTTAAGCAGAAGGAGGAAATATATAAAACATTGAAGGAGGGGCAGTCCACTTCAAAAGCATACAGGGTTGTTGTCAAAGGATGCTGGGATGCAACAAGGAAAGCTAAAGCCTTCCTTGAACTAAAACTGGTGAGGGAGGACAAGGACAACAAGAAAAGCTTTTTCAAGTATATTGAAGTCAAAACGAAGTCTAGAGGTAATGTGGGTCCACTGCTGAATGAAGTGAGTGCCCAGATGACTGAGGACAGAGAGAAGGCTGAGTTACTGAATGGCACCTTTCCCTCAGTCTTTACCTCTGAGGCCAACTACCAGGAGTCCCAAGCCTCCAAGACCACAGAGAAAGTCTGGAGAAAGGAAATTTTAACCTCAGTCAAAGAGTCTGGAGATAGAGATCAGTTGAACAAATGGGACATCCACAAGTCTGTGGGTCCAATGCAATACACGCACAAGTGATGAGGAAGATGGCAGAGGTTATTACTAGGCCACTCTCCATAATTTTTGAGAGGTCCTGATGAACAGGAGAGGTTCCTGGGGACTGGAGGAAGGCCAATGTCGTCCTGATCTTCAAAAAGGGCAAGAAGGAAGACCTGGGTAACTATAGGTGAGCCTCACTTCCATCCCTGGAAAGGTGATGGAACAGCTTGTTCTTGCCACCATCTCTAAGCATATGGAGGAAAGGAGGTTTATTACAAGTAGTCAACAAGGATTCCATCAGGGGAATTAATGTTTGACTAATTTTATAGCCTTTTATGTTCACACAAGAAGTTGGAAAGATAAGGGGAGGGCAGTGGATGTGGTATTCCTTGACTTCAGCAAGGCTGTCTCTTGTAGTATTCTCACAGTCAAGCTTAAGAAGTGTGGATTGAGTGATTGTGCAGTAAGGTGGATTGGGAACTGGCTGAAGGACAGAGTTGTGGTCAGTGGAGCAGACTCTGGCTGGAGGCCTGTGACTACTGGCATCCCCCAAGGGTCAGTGCTGGGCCCAATACTATTCAATATTTTCATCAATGACCTGGATGAAGGGATAGAGTGCACCCTCAGCAAGTTTGTTGATGATACCAAACTGGGAGGAGTGGCTAATACACCAGCAGTCTGTGCTGCCATCCAGAGAGACCTGGACAAACTGGAAAGCTGGGCAGGGAGAAATTTGATGCAATTTAACAAGAGCATGTGAAAAGTGCTGCATCTGGGGAAGAACAACCCCATATATCAGCAGTATAGGCTGGGGGCTGATTGCTGTTGGAGAGCAGCTCTGGGGAAAAAGTTCTAAGGATCCTGGTGGCCAAGAGGATGTCCATGAGCCAACAATACGACCTTGCGACTAAAAAGGCCAATGGCATCCTGGGATGCATTCAGAAGAGTGTGGGCAGCAGTTTGAGGGAGGTTCTCCTCCCCCTCTACTCTGCACTGGTGAGACCCCACCTGTAATACTGTGTCCAGTTTCGGGCTCCCCAGTTCAAGAATCACAGAATCACAGAAATTAGGGGCTGGAAGGGACCTAGAAGATCATCTAGTCCAACCCCCATGCCTGAGCAG
>JAABPQ010016610.1:0-15378 GCA_033439865.1 Alcedo quadribrachys
CGCCTCCCCCCCCCCGCTCCCCCGCCTCCCCCCCAACTCCTTTCCCGCCCTCCCTCGCGGGGCTTCCCCTCCCTTGTCCCTCCGGCCTGGCCGCGGGGACACGTCCTTCCTCCCCTCCCCCCCCGCACCTAAGGGCAGAGAAGTCAGCGCGGCAGGAGGGCCAGCTCCGCGGATTCTGGGCACCTTCCTGATTCCTCGGCGTTGCGCGGAGATGGGCCGCGTGGGGGCATCTGCACCTTTCCTGTGAAGAGAGGTCATGTGTCTGGGTCATGGGCCTATCTATGCTCCGCTAAAGATGTGATGTATTGCAGCTCCCAACACGTCTCTCTCTGTTCCCCCGTTTCTGTGCCCTGGCATCAGTGTGTGCGTTTTATCCATCTGTTAATCTGACCACAGATGGTCTCAGCCTTCCCCTTATTGAATATAACTCCAGGCTAGATATTTGCCAAAAAATAAACACCACCGAATAAGTAGCACAAAGCATTGTTTGTTGGCTAGCTTTTTCAGGTAAGTATTAGGTTCTGTTTTCAGTAAACTTAAGAGCTGATCTATGAAGATACATTTTAAAACATGGTTTTAAAAACAATTTTTTTTTTTAGGCGAATGGTGTATGAGAATAACAAAGTGTCTTTAAAGATTATGTTAAGAATTAGTATTGTTAAAATGATTTTTCCAATTATTAACTTTCAAAGTCTTTCATCTGAAATTTTGAAAAGCCTATATGAGCATACCATATAGGTAGTTTATATATAGTTTCTCAGCTCTTCCAGGAACTATGTTTTCATGGGAGAGGACAGAGCTATTTTTTTTCCTTCCTCTCACCTTTTCTTGGTCACCATCACATGAATATTGTGTTTATTTCTTTGATTTTTTTTATTTTGTTTGATGTAAAAGTATAACTAGAGTATGTTAAACTGAAAGCATTACCCATATTTAAGAAAATGAGTAAAAACAATATATTTGGGGTAAGTGCAAAAGTATATTTAAAGTTCAAAAAATTTATTCTGTGTGTAGTCTGTGAGAATACATACTAGTTTAGTGATGTCTAAGAATAGCTGTTAAAATATTTTCAGAAGACCTGCAACAGACTGAAATTCCATCTGGATCACAGGATAAAGCTTCAGTTCCTGATTCTGGACCAGAAATGGCTGAACCTCAGGTGGCTGTGGCTCCTGTGGTAACATCAAAGTTGTCTGTTAAAGCACGTGAGTTTTATCCTTCAGGATACAACCAGAACTTCAATCAGAACTTTGCAGTGAGTGTTTTATCTTTCCTTCTTAGTATATATTGATTTACTTAATTCAGATTAACAATGTTTTCTGAATATCTTGTATATCAGGTAACTTCAAAGCTGCATTTGCTGCAGAGGTTCCAGAAATTCTGATGATAACCTCCAGAGTCATAGTCAGAATGTTAAGTGATGATGGGTAAATTTTGTTGTCTATGTGAGAGCCTTTAGCTTTGGATATTTTGCTAAAGCTTGCTCCATTCCTTGTTAATTACACCCAACATAAGAGTAGGCTTTTTGGCTTCTGACTTTCCTGGTTGCATCTACACTGCACTTTAAATAAAGGCTTAGTT
Organism: Alcedo quadribrachys; assembly: GCA_033439865.1. Classification (NCBI taxonomy): domain Eukaryota; kingdom Metazoa; phylum Chordata; class Aves; order Coraciiformes; family Alcedinidae; genus Alcedo; species Alcedo quadribrachys. The sequence continues at coordinate 1,582 of JAABPQ010016610.1, forward strand.
GCAGGTTTATGCAGATTTCACAGGTTTTTGAAGCAAGTGTGGGAGAAAGCTTGAACTTTGGGTTTTCTGAACACAGACTTTTAACTTTCTTTAATTTACTGTGTTGTGTGTATGATTGGCCATAACTGCCTAACTCAGCGTACCATCAAGCATCATTTAATTCTTTCAGTTGTATTCTATTACCAGTGGGCAAAAAAAGTAGGGTTAGGCTTATTCCTAGCAGTTACCTACATACTTAGTTCATCAGAAATACATTTTTCAGCTAGACTAAAGGTGATGTCACATTAATATTGTAGATGCATCATGTAATAGAAAGTTGGTATTTCTTATTTTCTACTCTGTTGTCTTCCATGTTATTGCTTCAGTAATAATTCTGCACCAGGAAGATATATGTGAATAGATCTATGTGATCATGGAACATCTTTTTGTTATGCAAGCACCCAAACTCTGGTATTATATGTAAACAGGCGGGAACTATTACTTTTACAAATACAATGTAGTGATAAAAAAACAATTATACTGAAACAAACAGATTCTTAACTTGTAGAAAAAAACCTGATATGAATACTGACCATGGTGGTTTGCTGTTTTGAAGTCTTTTCCTCACCAGTATAATTGATGTTATGTTAATGTTACCATCTTTGGCAGCTTGCTGAATTGAATTACTGTTCTGGATAATACAAACCCACAGCCAGTATACAACTGTTAACAAAATGCCAACATAAACATGCTTCAGTCAGTGGATAATCTAGGGGGGAAATAACTGCTTTGCCACCGTACATGTTTTCTATAAAAAGATCAGTTTCAAGACCAAGAAGAAATGCCATTTGGAATGGCATGCATAATGCATGCTTAAAATGACAGAATTTTGAGGCTAGTAGTGTTGCTGTTCAGCTGTTTTGCAAAAACACACAAGTGTGTGGGAGTTCTGGTTGCTATGTTGTAGGAATATGCTATACATGTGACTCATCTATTAATAAAAATACCTCTTTAAAATGCTAGCAAAACCTAGAAACATCTATTTGGAAGTATGTTGCAGGGACCTTAATCTAATTAGAATATAATAAGCATAGAATAATAGTGTCCCAGATTTCTCTCCTTTATTAATAAGTTTTGGGCTCTTTAGCAATTGAATTAGTTTCATAAACTAGACTTAATTGCAGTAAACCAAGGAACTTTAGCACACCTTACTAATACACAGATTATGACCATAAGTTTTAAAACTTGATTCAAAATGAAGTTTTGAAAAACTTCTGGTTTTATGACCTAATACTTTTTAGCTTTCATTTATAGTGTTCGCTAGGATTTTCATATCTGAAAACTTGTGTTTCTTTTATAAAGTTGACAGTGGTTTTGCTATTAAGCATTAATGTTTTTAGAAATAAAATGTTGATTTCTTTTTGATTGTACATTATTGTAATTACTGTACGTCCTTATAGCATCTGATTACTAGATTAATTAATTTCCAGTTCTGATACTCAAAATTATCAGTTACCCATGAAGATATTTTAAGGGGTACAGCATAGAAGACATGCTAGAATATTTAAAAAAAAAAAAAAAAAAAACAAAAACAAAAAAAAAAAAAAAAAAAAAAAACAAAAAAAAAAAAACAACCCACCAGCAAAAAAACCTTTACCAGAACTTTGGCGGAAAAAAAAGACCTCTATGATATTGTCTGTTTGCATACAGCTGTCTGCCTCATTGGAAGTTGTGGACATCTGCAGGAGAGTTGGTGGCCAGATTTAGTTTGAATTGCCATCAGGAAATGTCAGACTTGTTCTCTGGCATGGGTGTATGATGGTAATATATTTCTTAAAAAATAAACATATTTCTTAAAATAAATTCTTAATTTCCCAAAGGAGGCTGAGCAGCCTTAGTGTTGGCTTTAAACATTTAGCCAAGCCTGTCACCACTTAACTGCATTGAGCATAGGTAGGTCATTTTGCATATATGCAACAGTCTTTGAAATAAAGCTTGAAAACTTTATAATAAACTTACTGAGTGTGTATAATCCAAAGGGGGGAAAAAAACATTGTTCCCAATAAGACTGAAGAGACATCAAATTAATGGTAGAGTAGGACTAAGTTACTGAATGTTTACCAAGTATAGGAAAGTGGTAATTGACACATGTACAAAAACAGAGCACAATAGCAGATTGGCTTGTGGATCTTTTCCTACAGACTTCTTGTTTTTTATCTTTATTTGAATTGGAGAAGCTTTAATACCTATTTAACTTTTTCATTGTTATGTCTTTGAACTCATGAAATGACTCTTAAGAGAAGAGAAGCAAAGTTATGATCTTCAAATTGGTGACTCTTTTGTGAATAATCCAGGATCCCATCCTGTAACTATTCAACATAAAGGAGAAGGATTAGACACTGTCACTTGACTAACGAATAATTGAAATTAATTGAAAATTTCTAGCTGACTTTCATGTCTTTGAATCATAAATTTTATATTAACTTGTAAACTTATCCTCTGTTAGCCAACTCTTATGAAAAATCATCCAGTGGGATTTGCTTTGTTTTACTTTAGTTGTTACAGTACATGCTTCTGTCTTCTTTATTAAAATGTGCCAATGATAAATTCTAATGCTTTGTCTAGAAGTTGCTGGGCTAAATTTTATTAGTTTTTAAATTTATTAGTTTTTCAAGTATCAAGTGTAAGCTAATTTAGCAATATATAACTTTATTATGATTTTTGAATTATACATTTTTCTCTCCCATTTGATCTCTTCCCTGGCATAGTTACTAAAACACAGACTGTCTTTGGGATTTGTCAATGTTTAGGGTCAGAGCAGCCCTCGAGACCTGTAACAGATGCACTGTGTTAACTCCCCTCTCCAGAGGGGAATAGAAAGACAGTAAGGGAGAGAGACATAATGATTAGAAAAGGAAACTAGAACAGCTTTAATGAAAATAATAAATACAATACTTATTTTTATTTGTGTGTATTAGTTTGATATAATTTTCAAAATAATCATAGAATCACTGTGGTTGGAAACAACCTCTGGGATCATCAAGTCCCACCTTTGTCCTAATACCTCTCTTCACTGGACCACAGCCTCAAGTGCTACATCTGCTTGTTTTTTCAAACACCTCCAGGGATGGTGACTCCACTACCTCTCTGGACAGCCTGTTCCACTGTGTAACCACTCTCTCAATAAGTAACTTCTTCCTGATAAGTAATCTAAACCTGCCCTGATGCAACTTGAGGCCAGTTCCTCTCATTCTGTCATTAGTAAATTGGGAGAAGAGAGCAACAGCAGCCTCACTACAACCTCCTTTTAGGTAGTTGTAGAGAACAATGAAGTCTCCTCTCAGTCTCCTCTTCTCCAGACTAAACAACCCCAATTCCCTTGGCCTCTCTCCATACATTATGCTCTCCAAACACCTCACCAGCTTCATTGCCCTTCTCTGGAACAGCTCCAACTCCTCAAAGTCCTTCTTGTGCTGTGGTGCCCAAAACTGTACACAGTAGTCAAGGTGTGGTCTCACGAGTGCTGAGTCCAGGGGCACAATCACCTCCTTACTCCAGCTGGTCACACAGTTTCTGATACAGGCCTGGATGCCATTGGCCTTCTTGTCTACCTGCCACCTGGGCACGCTGCTGGCTCATGTTCATCTATCTGTCTATCTATCTATCTATATCTATCTATCTATCTATCTATCTATCTATCTATCTATCTATCTATCTATCTATCTATCTATCTATTTATCTCTCACTCAACATTCCAGGTCCTTTTTCCACCAGGCAGCTTTTCAGACACTCCTCACCCAGCTTGTAGTGTTGCCTGAGGTTATTGTGATCCAAGTGCATGACCTGGCACTTAGCCTTGTTAAACTCATCCCATTGACCCTAGCCCATCATTGCAGCCTGTCCGAATCCCTCTGCAGAGCCTTCCTACCTTCAAGCTGATCAGCGTTCCCACTTAATTTTGTTTTATATGCAGATTTGCTGAGGGTGCATTCAATCCCGGTCATTGATAAGGATATCAAAACTGGTCCCCAAACTGAGCCCTGAGGGATGCCACTTGTGACTGATCTCCAACTGTATTTAACTCAATTCACCACCACTCTCTTGGCTCGTCCAGCCAGACAGTTTCTAACCTAGTGTAGAATCCACCTGTCCCAAGCCATAAGCCACCAACTTCTCCCAATAGACTGCTCTGGAACACAGTGTCAAAGGCCTTACTGAAGTCCAGGAAGACACATCCACTGCCTTTCCCTATTCACTGGGCAGGTCATCTGATCATAGAAGGGGATCAGGTTGGTTAAACAGGACTTGCCCTTCATGAACCCTTATTGTCTGGGACAGATCCCTCTGTTGTCCTGCACTTGCTGCGTGATCACCCCCAAGATGAACTGTTCCATGATCTTCCCCAGTACTGAGGACAGGCTGACAGGTTTGTAGTCTCCTGAATCCTCCTTCCTGCCCTTCTTGTAGCTGTCAAGGTTCCAGTCAACTGAGACCTCCCCAATAATAGAAGATAATTTAAAAAAAAAATAATATATGTATATATACAAATATGTACAAAAACAGTATCAAACCCAGCATCACAACTACACCACCCCGATGGCAGTTACTTCACCATCACCACTGATGCTGTGGAGCAGGCAGTGGGGAAGTGCCAGGCTGGGCCCAGCAGCTTTTGGGAACTGTGTTCAGTAGCTGAATTCTGATACTGGATTGAGGAACACACCAATGGGGATTGAAAGCAGAATGGACGGTCGTCCTTGGATTCTGGCCGTTGAAGGAGAGAGGAAGAGCCAGAAGAGTTTGGCCGTCATGATCTGTCAGCTTTATATCACGTATGATGGAATGGGATGGAATAGTTCATTGGTCAGTTTAGGGTCACCTGTCCTGTTCCCTTCTCCCCACATGTATGGCCTTCTGCTTTCTGCATCCCCAATATGGTGCACAAGATCCAGCAGTGGCCTTGGTCTGCACCCCAATCCTTGGTCCTAACTCTAAACATAGGGTGTTACCACTGCCAGAAGCAGACACTGCCTGTGAGAACAGCCTGCTGACTTCAGACAGTGCAGTTATTTAGAAGAACAGAGCTGAGAAGTGCAATCACTGTACAGTTAGTCCTGTTCTCCCTCAAACCAGGACAGGGTTACATATTTAGTACAGGCAGATTAACATGGTACAGGGTTTAGCCTTTTAATTACAAAATGGGAAGATGAATGTGACTACCAGGAAGCCAGTATACCAAATAGTATTGGGCCTTCTTTCAGAACAAAGATGTTCTCCTTCCAGATTGAATTCTTACCATGTATGAGGGGAGGATTCCTTCTCTGCTGAGTGACGATCTCATAAGAACCTGAAAGCTGTCAGAAGAGCATCGTCTTTTACAAGCTACAGCAATTGCATTCCCTGTAACATGCCAGAGAGTTTTCAAACAGGTTGTTTAGAGAGATGCTAGTTCAGTTGTATGTAATTAAGCCGCAGTTGTTTGCACTTAATGTCATAGTTCTGTGAAGCAAAGCAGGTAAAAGTTTATTGTACAGAACTTTTACTAGAGTATTTGAAATTGCTAAGTAAAAGTTTACTTCCTTTAGAGAAATGGAATATTTAGCACTATGTTACACATAGGCTTGTTAGCCTTTTTGTTCCAAACCATTAGAATCATAGAATACTTCAAGCTGGAAAGGACCTGTGAAGTTTCTTTGCTTCAGTCCCCCACTGAAGGCAAAGCCAAGTCTGATCATATTATTGCAGTCTTTATCATCATAAGTAGTAACAATCTGCCAACACTGGTGGTGGGGGGGGGAATTTTCCCTATTTCTGATGGGCAACATTAAGTAACTTGGTCTTTAGTATTATTCACTAGGCAAATATTCTACTTACATAAACTTCAGAAGAAATCTGTCTTGTTTTTCTTTAGTTATTCTTTTGCCATACAGCTGTAATATATGTATATTAGCTTACGTTGTATACCCTTATGACATAGATCTTTGAAGAATTTTGGAAAATCTGTTATTTGTCCCCACACATTCTTCACAGGTCATGAAATTGTCAATATTTTATTTCAGTAATGTGTATCTTTCACACGTCTGAGAGACCAGGGCATTTTGAAGACAAAATAGACAGCATCTCCCCAACCTTACAAGGGTTGGAGAGAGGGTGAATACAATTATAAACCTTACAATTGCAACCTTATCAATGCCCACTAAGTTTTAGAATTTTTACCCAGTTTTCATTACAGAAGATATGTTTCAGATAATTTTCTTGCTAAATGGTAGATCAGTTGAGATTTCTGATAACCTGTATGTTACACTGATGTCTTGCATTATTAATTACAAGTCATTTATTTAGTAGTCCCTCTTCAGTCTCCTGCTTGCACTTCTGAAATCTCTATGGGATGCTTTTCACAATCTCTTGTGTAATGTCACAAAGTGCATTATTTGTACTATGTTATTACTAGTGACATCAAAAAGTATGCTGGTTTCTCTGCTGTTCCTGTCATACACACTAGTATAATCATCTAGAACACTATTAACTTTAGATACATTACATACCTTCATTTCTGAATGGACAAAATTAGCAGCCTTTCATTCCATTGGTGGGAGCATAAACACTGGTGAAGTTGTATCATGTTTACTCATCATTCCTTCAGGGAGCAGTTGTGTTTTGTCTGATTTTTAACCTCAGTAGCTGCAAATGCAATACAATTTGAATGGTTTCGTTTCATGCCTTGTAATGTGTCATCCGTTTCCAGGAGATGCAAATTTGATGCTTTTAAAAGACAGTTTTCCTCACTACACTTTCTACATGGGAACACTACACTTTATTTATTCTGTTTTTGTAATTTCCCCACCCTTTTACATGTTTTCAAGCATTATACGTCCTATGTAAACCCAAAATACTTCGTTTCAAATTACCAATGTTTTTTGCTTCTATAGTTCATATATCTGTAGGACAGTTTTGTGTGCATCTAGAATGGATGTTGAGCCTCAGTTTGGTAGTTTTATTCCTAGCAGATACACCTGTTAGTTTGTTAGTTGATCTTGCACCCAACTTGGGAAAATGTTTTATTTCATTTAAATCTGTCTTTTGATGTGTTTAGCTGGTAACCCTAATCTCTATAAAAGCGTTACCTATTTTATAAGTGCTAATAGAGCTTACTCATGCACTCTGTGCTCTCTAAAAATGTTGAACTGGTAAAAATAATTATCAAGTATTGAGAGACTCTTTAAGTGCTGTATGATTAAGTGTGGAGATAATAAGTGTAACAACATTATTTTAGGTTCCTTTTAATTATTTCTTATATTCTTTCACTGCTATAGGATTCTTCCTTTGAAGACAGGTATGATGGTTATCTGACTTTGACAGAATATGTACAAGACTTCCTAAATCACCTCACTGAGCAACCCGGTTGTTATGAAACTGAAATAGAGCAGTTTGCTGAAACACTGAATGGCTGGGTCACTACAGATGAAGCTTTACAAGAACTTGTTGAACTCATCTATCATCAGGTAGCTTGTATATTCTGTTTTATAACATGGATATTATGCCTTTATTACCAGTGTCCAGGATATTCATCCCAGTATTATTTATGTAGTTGTATTTACATATCTGTACAGTTTGTATTTTTCTTTTTAGACTGAAACATAGAGGAAATTATTTTGCTTGATACATTGAAATGGTAGATCAAGTGTGGGATACCTGGGTGGTTGATAAATTTCTGCAATTTTCACTGCTTCCTTTGTTGTCTATTTTTTTTCTTCTGGGTCACATACTAGAGTTGGGATTACAGCACTTCATTAAAGAGAATTACATTTTAATTGCTGTATTTACGTAGTACAGACTGGAGAAACTTCTAGGTTTTTGTTCTATCTTGAAAAATAAATCTTCTTAATACTAAGATGCTTTAAATTCCTTGTTATTTAAATATATATATATATATACCTACTATACCCATCATCCTGTGGGAAATGATCTTTTATTGGTGAGCTTTCTTCTTCATTAGGAATATACCTATTTCAAAACAGCATAACTAAGAGGAAGGGAATGCTCATCTAATGGTAACTAGGGCCACGGAAATGAGCACTGAGACCTTGAGCTGAACTCCGTACTAATTGCGGGAGCCATTGGAAAGAACAGCTTAATATGTGTTGCTTAGCAAATGAGCTGCTGTTACTGTCTTTTGTTGCTGAAAAGAGTGAAGTCACACTTGTCCTTGCTATTTATTACAGCATGTGTCTTTCTCTTCTGGCTTTCAAACTCTACCTCAAAGAATGCAAAGTCTTATTCACCTTTTTAATGTAGATACTTGCAGAATATTTTGTGGGGAGTATGTTGAAGTTGCATGACTGGTTTGTCATTGTACGGAACTTTAGAGTGTCGAGTTTCTTATTATCATACAGAATTGATGCACATTTAATTCAGAACAGTTTAGTTAAACTTCAGGGTTATCTGTGCTGTGTTGGGCAGTGTTATTTTCACATCCTTTATTTGAACATGTGGAAGATAGTTAAAGTTGATCATATTCCATGGTACTTTATTGGGGAAAAAAAAAAAGGGAATTAATCCCATTTTTTACCTCATATGTATTAAATACATCAACTCTCATTTAATGTATATGTCTTCGTTAACTGAGAAACATTGTTACCAGTCTGCAAGTAAATGAAAAATATAATTTAGAAAAAAAAAAAAAAATAGCTGTGCTAGTATCCACAGCATCCAATTGTAGGTTTTTTTGTATGTGTAGAATAGGATAGTGTTTGAGTGCTTATTATCTTCCTGCCTTGAGCAGGAGCTCAAATATTTATGTTTTCTGGCTTACCACAGAACAAAATAGCTGAAGTGTGTTTATAACTATGTTTCAGTGATGTTTATTTAACTTAACTGAGTAGGTTTGTGAAGGAAAAAGACTAAAATAATGGAAATCAAAGCCCTGTACAGTCTTTTCTTATCTGTGTGTCAGGTATCCTAGCATAATTAACCACATACTTATTCCTGTTCTACCTGATCCATTTATGTCTCTGGACCAAGTGAAGCACCAGTTCGCTTGTTTTCCAGAGTTTGATCCCTGACTTCATAGTTTTAAAATGTTGACTTGTATTGTTAATACAGTGGTCTCATAATACCTGAAAGTTGTTTCAGTATTGATGCAACTACAAATAGACACCTACTAATTAGGAAGATAATGCTGAAAAAATGCAGATGAGGTCTGAAGAATTTGGGGTGTTTGCTTGTTTTTTGTTTTGTTTTGTTTTGTTTTCTCAAGAAAGAGAAGTGTAATTTAAGTTACATACTTTGCCTTATAATACAGGGGCACTTCTAAGCAACTATTGAACCAAAGCACCAAAAAGTACATTCACTACTTTACATGCCTCTTACTTAAAACTAAATTGTGTTTGACTATCTTAATTACACCTATACTAACAATACTTAATTTGTGGGTTTTTTACAACTTTATGCATACAGTACAGTTACATTGTGTGCTTTTCTCCTCTGCCTGTAGAAGGTAACTGGTTGTAATGCATTAATCTGCTAGTGGCAGGATTCTTTTTTCAGCTATGTTAGAAGCATGCAAGCACATATACAGCACTGGTGATGATCAAGATGTAAAAGGAATGTTCAAAGATGACAAAGCCATAGAAGTTCAGTGAATTTTCAGTATTCCTGTCTTCTTTTAGGCAGAGATGATGAAGTTACTGATACCAGAACCTCCTTTTGCTGAAGCTGTATCTGATAAATAATCTCAAGTGTTGTTAAGAGTGAGTTCAAGACAAGTAAATAGTAATAAATTGCCAAAATAAGGGGATGTTCTGTTAATTACTGTATTCCCAATTACTTTTTTCCACCTCTTGAAATTTTGAGTATCAGATGTAAAGTGAAATATTTTTCAGACTGTATAACATGCTTTAGAATTTCATTGCTAGTACCTGTTTTTGGATGATAAATGTAAATGTTCAATAGGACTTGTTTTAGGAAAAAAAAGAAATCATCAAGAGCTATTAACTGTAATGATAGAGTTTCAGCATCTGAATCAGGAGTTTCCTATTCTACAGATGACTGGAGCATGTGCAGGAGTATTCATCTTTACTTGCCATATTTTTGTACTTACCTGGGAATTCACTATTGCCAAAAGTAGATTCTGGGATAAATAGCTCTTAGACTGAATGAAGGAAACTGTTGCTCCTCAAGAGAGTACATGTCCTTGAAAAAGTGTCTTAATGTCTTTTTTTTGTGTGTGTGTTCGGATTTTGTTTGTTTGTTTGTTTATTTTGTTGATGGTTTTTGGTGTGGTGCGTTGTTTTGGTTGGTTGGTTTTTTGTTGTTCATTTGTAGGTCACTGTTTCAGACATGCTTTGGTTGTAGGTCATAATGGAGAACCAGTGTTGAGGACACATTGCATAATGATAGTTGCTTTCTTAAAGCCAGAAAATCACAGTATAGTGAACTTTTAAAGTGCTAAAATGCATATAGCAAAGTTTTGATGATATTTATTAATTTCTGTATGTCATGTTAATTTTTCTTCTTCTGCTCTTCAGTTGTCTAATCAACTGTTTTTAAACACTGTTTTTAATATCAACATTTAAAGATACTTCCTGGTGGCCTAATTATGAGTTTTATAAATACTTTCTTTTTCCATTTTTATTTTGTAAGGCCACATCTGTCCCAAATTTTTCCTATATGGGAGCACGGTTGTGTAACTATCTATCTCACCATCTAACCATTAGTCCACAAAGTGGGAACTTCCGACAGTTGTTACTTCAAAGGTCAGTATCAGCATATAATTTTAAGCCTCTTCTTTTTTTAGGTTACATGTCTTTGTGTTTTATATGTAACTCTTAATTTCATGTGCAAAGAGGTATGTATTTAAAGCAGAAATTTAGATTGTACCTGTGGTTAATGAGTGTCATGTTGGATATCAAATACATGTTTTAATAATTTTAAATATGAAAATATTACTCCATTCAGAAAGCTTGTTAACTTTAAAAGTATACTAAATGCACAAATATTTACTGTACTTGTCCTTTGACTCTTGCCAAGGTTTAGTTTGCTGTGTTTTTTTCTTTACTGGCTGGAGTTGCTTTGTAAGGCGTACTCATTGATCACCTAAGTGACTTTATGAAATAGATTTATACAATTCAGAAGGATAAATCTGTTCAGTTTTTGATTACTACAGACTTCTGGAGGCTTACAGTTTAATAATTATTAGACTTAATACTTGATAAATGTGTAACATTTTAAAAATTGATATATTTTCTTTTAAATATTACTGTATGACTTTTGAAGGAGTAATACAATTAGAACCATCAGAAGTCTGTAGAATTTGTTTTAGGTTGGTTGGTTGGTTGGTTTGTTTGTTTGTTTGTAGGACTTAGGACCTTCTCAGTTTCTGGGTTTCTGAATCTTTTAAAAGTTTTACTTAGTCCACCTATGCTTAGTGATGGAAGCACTTCTGTCTTCTGTTTTTCTTAACCGCATTTGTTATTTCAACACAAAGGAAAACCCTGTTAATGTTGGATTATCTGGTTCCTGTTTTTAAAGCCAATTCAACAGATAACATTCATTTTAGCTCCCTGGAGCCACTAATGCAAAGTTGCTTATGGTTTTTTTCTTTGCTACTACAGATGTAACTGGAGGAATTGAGAATACATTAGAAGTTTTCTGTCTTTCCTTTTATCTCAAGTATTCTTTTTTTTTTTTTTTTAACTGCTGTGTATTGTTCCAACCCCCGTGCTGTGGGTAGGGACATCTCCCACTAGACCAAGTTATCCAAAGCCCTATCCAACCTGGACTAGAACACTTCCATGGAGGGGGGCATGCAGAACTTCTCTGGGCAACCTGTTCCAGTGTGTCACCATCCTCACAGTAAAGAATTTATTTGTAATATCTAATGTAAATCAACCCTCTGTCAGTGTGAAAAAACTACCCTTCATCCTAATCACTACGCTCCCTGAAGAGTCCCTCCACATCTTCCCTGTAGGCCCTCTAAGTACTGGATGGTTACAGTAAGGTCTCCCCAGAGCTTTCTCTTCTCCAGTCTGAACAACCCCAATTTTCTCAGCCTGTTCTTACAGGGGAGGTGTTTCAGACCCTTGATCATCTCCATTGCCCTCCTGCTGAACCAGGTCCATGCCTTTCTTAAGCTGGGGGCCCCAGAGCTGGATGCAGTACTCGAGGTGGATCTCATGAGAGCTGAATAGAGGGGCAGAATCACCTCTCTTGACTTGCTGGCCATGCTTCTTTGGATGCAGCCCAGGATACACTTGGTTTTCTAGGGTGTAAGCACACATTAATGACTGATATTCAGCGTTTCATCAGCCAGCACCGTCATGTCCTTCTCCACAGGACAGCTCTCAATCCATTCATTGCCTAGCCTGTATTGGTGCTGGGTCCCTGACCCAGGAGCGAGATTCCCACAAGCTCACCTCTAAAGCCTGTCGAGGCCCCTCTTTATGGCATCCCTTCTCTGTAAAGTATCAACTCCATCACTCAGTTTGGTGTCATGAATTAATACACCACTGTCACTTAAAATGGTGAGATAATTTAACAAATATATGTAAAGGCACTTTTAAGGCAATGGGGCAGCACCCTGAAAGGGAGAAAATGTCTTTCAGAGTACATCTACTTATTTTCTATGCTGCCTTTGTCAAACTTCTCTACACACATTCTGATATATAACCTGTCTTGTAATTTTTACATGTTGCAATTTGCTTTATTTAATTTTTCAGTCTTAGATATCTCAGTACATACATAATCATGTAGTCATACATATTCATCAAAAAATGACTGGAATGCATGGTGTCTTTCATATTCTCTTATACTTCACAAATCAAACTCCTCAGCATTCAACATTTAACAGTTTTAATCCAGTTCATAAATTCTTAACATTTTGTAGCATGTTATGTATGTTAGGATGTCTACAGATGATACAATTTTGATTTACTATCTACAGGTGTCGAACAGAGTATGAAAACAGAGATGAAGCCACCAAGGGAGATGAGACTACTCGAAAACAATTTCATGCCTTTGTGCTGTTCTTAGCTGAACTTTACCTTAACCTAGAGGTAAGCAAAAAGTTGCTTCTCAAGTGATTCTTCATTATTTTTTGTTATGTTTAGGTAAACAGTGAAATGGAATAAAATTTGAGGTGTTCTTGTAAAGGGAGGTGGGAGTAAAGTAAAAGAATTTTAGAATTGTTTCATTAGAGCGTCCAAGGAACAGATAAACACAAAAAGACAAGATCACTAGAAGTGTATAAAGATGTTTTCAAAATGTGTAAGAATTCATAAAAAGAACCAACCATAAACCGGTTTTGGAATGAAGGTTTTGGTATTTTCTTTTTACTGGCAAAACCATCAGAAGATTTCACTTAGCCAACATACCAGCAGCAGATCAGGATCAATAACCCATGTAATTCAGTATTCATCCACTAACAGGAGCTATTCTCATATCCTCGAGGAAGATGTGGAACTCCTCAAAATGAGCAATTTAAAATGACATACCATTAAAGATACTTCTTCGGAAGGCTGAGTCCTTGTCTTACACATGAAGCATGAAATCTTGCATTAAAATTGCTTTTCTGTGATCTGTAAAGAAAAGTCTTAAGTACACTTAAAACTTCTTTGACTTTTCCACCTATTAGTTCAGTAAGTTCACTAACTGCTGTAGCATATTTAAAAATATAATCAAAAAGGAAGATTTGCAAAGTCCTCTGCCTGAGGACTGGAGAAATGCCAGTGTTGTCCCAATCTTTAAAAAGGGCAAAAAGGAGGAACTGGGTAACTACAGGCCCGTCAGCCTCACCTCCATCCCTGGAAAGGTGATGGAACA
>JAABPQ010016611.1:0-21991 GCA_033439865.1 Alcedo quadribrachys
GTAGTATGATTAGTCAATTGACAGATAATAGACTACAACACCACCAAAAGCTTATTTAATTAATATTATTTTTTAAATAATTTAAACTTTCTTGGTTTTTAGTGAATGATTACTTTACAGTTTTCTGTTTATTACAGACAATTATTGTATTTGAGATTACCTGTGGATACTATTTACTACATTTCAAATAAATCTCTGAACATTTTTATCTATAAACTCTTATTTTCAGTCTAGCTTTCTTCTACAACTGCATTAACCTGTCATGACTGTTGCTGTATTTGGCTAAAATGTAGACAACTAAAACATGAAAGAAAAATCTAGAGATGCCTTGTTCCACAGGAGTAGGATCTTCAACATCGTAACACTACAGAGACATCTCTGTCTCAGTGCTGAATCCTGATGGCACCCGTCATCTGTTGCTGGAGCTGTTTGTATCCGCAGCCAAAAATTCAACATCCTTCTGGTCTAATTCTGCTGTGACAGAATAAGCTATTGCTCCATTTGTCCAGATGTGCTGTTTGGTGCCAGTATCATTGGTGAGCGATTGCAAATGTGTTCTGTTGATTTTCTTTGCTAGTCTTGCAAAGCACAACAACATTGAACTAAATATCATAGAAAATCCACACAGGAGGAATGATGCAGTATAGCTGCCAGTTGTGTCCACAAGCCAACCTACAGGAAAATAAATGATGTTTTTTTAAAGGTCCACCAAAACTCTCATAATTTACAAATCATGTAATAGCAAGAGTTGGATGATCATCTGGAGTTATCACATATAAAAACAATCAAACAATACAGGTTTACATCACCATCGTTATACTTTTACCTCCTGAAGCAGAGAGGGATTTGTCCTCAGCAGGTAGATAATTATTTTTTTTTTGGCTTTTGTTTAGAGGCCAAACCCATGAGAAAAGGCACAGCAGTCATAACCACAATACTAAATAGACCTCTTTCAACTGCATGTCTGTCAGTCTTTAGACACGCTTAGATCTCTCTTGGGTGAAATATCATGTGTATGAGATCCATACACAGAAACATATAGTGAGCTATGCCCAAAGCTCTTTCATCACTTAAAATAGTTCCATTTTGCAGTATTTTTTGTTACGGAAAATTAAACTAAAAGCATCAAAGGCAGAGATTAATTATGAACAGATGAGAAAATATGCAATAAATGTATATACACTGGTGTTTAAAACATAGTCTCTGTCCTTCTGCAATATTCAAAAACATGTCAAGTTCTTTCAAGATTCTGTCAAGAATAACAGGAGTACAGCTCTCATCCTTACTTCCCTGTAAGGGAAACAATGGGCAAAATGATATTTAGATATTACAATCATGAGCTTGTGACCAAATAGTAGTGGAGCTGACTTACCCACCTGTTCAAAGTAGTTTGGAAATGAAAAGATCAAGTCCTTGGGCACAAAAAAAGCTCCAGCCTCAGAATGAAACTCTCTTTAGTTTACATTTTCAAGACTTTGTACCTCTGCGATGATACCTTTTGTTTCTTCTACTTGCACTGTTTCTTGAACTATGTGAAATGGTGATGCAACAGCTCTTAGAAGCCCCATTCCATACAGTTTTCTTTTTTTAAATTTCAGCTTGCCCTATATGTAGAAGTCACCCCATCAAGACAGCTTAAGTGAGATCTAAAGTCTTATGAAGTTCTAGGAGTATTATTTCCCTGGCCAGGGGCTAACTCCATATTCAGCATACATTTGCTGTTCTTCCTCTCCTTTTACATCACACTGATAAATCAGTGGTAAGATTTTAGGAAAGTCATTTGTGAACTGACCTGCAATAGGTGGGCTCACTAGATATGGTATGGCATGCAGAAAATACACAACACCCAGTGCTGCTGATAACGAAGAAGTTCCCACTACATCTGCTGTCACGACTGGGATCAGTGTTACATAGGCTCCATCAAAATAGCCAAAGGTAAATGAGAAAGGCACAAGCAAAGGGAAGTTTTGGAGAATGGGCAGGAATAGACAACAGAGGCCGTCCATTCCCACAGCAAAGAGGTAGCAAAAGTGCCGATGCTTCTTCAGACACCTGCAAAATTAAAAAATGAAAAGAAAAAGATTATCACTGGACACAGAATCTTAGTTCCATGCACTGGAAAGCAGCACTTCAGTCTCTCTTTTATATACCTCAAATTTAAGTCTGATTTCTTACACAGTCTTTAAGATGAAAAGCTCAACACTGACAAACCCAGTTAGGGAAAGCTGCCCTCCTATGGCTTCAGAAACATCTAGTAAGCAGCAGCCCATGCTGCCTGTCATGTTCTTTAAGCTGCCCCTAGTGAGGGGAGCCATTCCACTGCCAGGATTTTGTAGCTCTCTGAAGTTTCAATGTTCAAAGCAGTATTCCATCAGGCTCTACATCCCAGCTCAGCAAGGTACTTCCAGTATTACGCAAAAACTATTGCAACATAACTCTCTTAGTTCTCATCCTTTGCATCAGCCCTTAAACACCTAGTTTAGCTAAGAGAAATAGCAATTTGCTTTCTCCCTGCTCCACAAAGCATCAATGACTGATTTTTCACACAAACTGAATACACAGAAAGATTGTGTCCTTTAGAATCAAAATCCTTCTTAATTTCACCAGTCTGTACTGATGTTAGAGATGCTGCACACAGATGTTTGGAGTGAACTGAGTTAGAAAAGCATATACCAGTAAATGTATAACAATTTTAGGTCAGTTCTTCTGAGTATGTGCCTGACAATGTTAGGCTAGACTGTTAACATCTGTCCTTCCCCAAGAGCACAAAAGAGACAGAAGGGCAGAAGAAGTAGAGTGAAATCCTCTAGGAATCAGAGGATCACACTTTGCATACCTCGGGCAGGGGGTTACATTTCCATTGCCAAATGCAAAAACTTTTCACAAACACATCCTTTCTTCAGAAAAAAAAGCAAAACCAACCAACCAACACGCAGCAGAATAGAACAAACTCAGAAGACACAAAAACATTAAACTAAGCATTTCTGAAAGTTAGACTCTATGTTGTATTTTTTGTTTGTTCTTTGGTTTGGTTTGGTTTTCTGGTTGTTTCTATCCTGCAGAAAAAGTCCGTAATACTAACTTTTTACATGTATTACACCTCACTTGCATCCAGCCTCCCACCAGCTATAGAATACACTTGCTTAGCTGTAAACCATTACCTTCTGTCTGTTAGCCATCCAAAGGTGATATTGCCAATGATGTCTATGACACCCAGTATGGACATGAGAAAGGCAGCTTGGTGATGACTCACTCCAACGTTCAAAGCATAAGGCACTAGGTACACAAAAAGAGGGCTACAGCCATATGCCATAAATAAAACTGACACTGACAGGACCATGAAGCTTGGCATCAGTAAAAAGTCATATTCCTTCCATGAACAGTAGCATAAACATTCATGAGAACACATTTTGATTAAAGGTGAACAGATGGACATTCTCTTTAAGTCTTGTTTCTGTGCTTCAGGGACATGATCCTGGTCTAGAAACTCAGGAGCAGTTTTACAGTCCTCCTTAAGAGAAATAGGCCGCATCAAAGCACCACAAACACAGAGGTTTAAAACAAAACCTCCCAGGATGAGCAAAGCTCCATGCCAGGAAAACTGCTCGATTAAAAGCTGGACCACAGGGGCCAGGATGAAGGTACCGATGCCACTTCCTGACATGGCTACTCCATAGGCCAGAGCTTTTCTTTTGTTGAAATATTTGCCCACCATCGCGATGGCTGGAGAATAACAGAGTGCAAACCCAAGTCCTAGAAGAGAAAGCACAGTGCAGATGGCTTAACACTGAACTTGACACATGGAATGCACTGAATTAAGCCATATAATCTACTTTCATTGGCACAAATGAATAGGAAGTTTTTTCAGATTCTGTATCACCAGCCTGGTCCCAGTGGGAAGAGGAACCAGGATGACTTCTTTCTTCCACCATCAGGGTCAAGAAAGACATGGGGTTCACTTAATAACAACATCAAGTATGATCAATAAACATCAGAGAAATTATGTGTCAGCCTCTCCTGGATGCAAGATGAGGTCTTGCTCCAGGGTCTGTGCAGATGCTGGCACTGAGCACACTGTCTTGATGAAGCACTACTTTGTGTTTTGGTCTGTTGCAACCCTGAACATTGATTTTCAGCTCTCTGAAACACAGTACAAAGAGTCTGTCTCTATTAATAAAATTCTAAAATAATTTTTTTAGTCAGCTTTTTTAGTCAGCTAAATAAACTCCATGCATCAGCTGCTTGAAGTCCTGACCATTTAAAATCCCTGCCTAAAAGTAAAAAGGGTGGAAAACCTTCAAAAAACAAAGTGGTGTCCAATTCAGTAAACAAGTAAGATCAATCTCTTGAACTGGGAGAAAGATTGTGGTCTGCTGCAGAACCAGAGAGCCGATTTTAATCATCAAATGCTTGCCCTAACACTAACATACATATTTCTGAATTAGTCACAGAAGAGTTCCTGACTAGGGTTTTGGAGCCCTTTGAGAGTAAAACAGTCCCCACTGCCTTTGGCAGAACTTGCCAACAGAGCAGATAATCACCTGGTGCTGTAACCAGCTTGCTACATCCTCCTCAAAGGCTTCACTGTGCGGGATGGGCACTAAGCCTGCCAGGGCAGGTAAGGGGATCAGAGGGACTCCAGGCAGGTGCCTGCTCTGGGACCTCTCAGAACGTGAGGGGAGGACCAAAGCACAGAGGTTGGGCTGGACTTGCTTCAGGAAGCAGAGCCAGAGCAGCAGCCTAGATCTAGAATCATCACTTAAGAGCTGTGAAAATCATACTCTAGTTGGTGCATACACCATTTATTATTTAGTTGAGGTGGCAGGGGGAAATAGGTCCCAGAAAAGCCAGTAAAGGTCCTGTGAAAAGTGGAAATGCAAAGTTTGAGGATGAAAACCTTTTCATACCTTTTAGAAGGAACTTTTCTAGGTATTGCCACTGCCCATCTCACCTCTGCTTCACTCCTCACAGTTTCAAGTCCTACAGCTTTTCTGGATTTAGACCTTCACCAGTTAGGTTCACACCTCCTGTCTGGGTTGGGGCGCTACCTCTAGCCTTTACCAACAATTCAGAACTGGCTCTTTACAACTCCACATACAAAGTCCCACTCCTTTTTCACCTCATTTTTCACAGCAGCTCTAAGGAAGCCTCGGTGGCATTAGTGTGGTATGTGGCACAGTCCCTTAAGTTACAAGGAGCCTTTTTATTTGTTATGAATGCATTTGTCAGAGATTAACACTGTAATACAAGAGTGACACACACTATAAGAAGGATTTCATTTTTTAAAAAAAAAACAAATAAGCTGTTGGCAGCATGTGAACTGCAGTAATCCACCAACTTGTTACTAAACAGAAGGGAACCAAGTACAAGGGCTTACATCACTGTGGCTACCAGGTCAGTATTAAGGAGGAAGGAATGTCAGTGTGACCACGGGCACCTCTTATGTTTCCTTGTGCACAGCAAACACAGGGAGATATGACAGAGCAAAGATAATTGTTACCACCATACATTAACACAAATGGAAGAAGTGATACTGCAACACTACCAACCAGCAATTTGTTTGCTTTTCAAACAAAATTAATGCAGACAAAATTGGGTTGCATAGCTGAGGTAACACACATTCACCCAGTCCCCAGTGCCTTTTGATAGAAACTACTTTTTTTTTTTTTTATTTTTTGTGACAGTTTAGGACTCCTACAATAATAAAATCCTCCCACATCACAGGCAAAAAATAATTTTTGTCTATCACCTGCAACAGCAGTCCTTCTGGACCTCCCATAATTTCAGAACTTTATCCATAGCCCTCTCTCCAACAGAAGTTAAAGAGTTACTTTTGCAAGGTACTGCATTTGGGCTGTACAAGACGCACTGAGTGCTGGAGGCCTCAGTCAAATCCCCCCTTTTACAAGGAGGGGAAGAGACCTGAGTATCTCTGTTGAGCAGTGCAGTGGCATGATGACATGGAGCAGAGACCACATCTCTTGAATGGAAGCACCATCATTTTTAACATTCCTGTGTTGTTTTCCCGTCAGGAACAAAGGGGCTGAATGCCTCCTACCTGTCAGGACTCCTAATGATAAGTAGAGATGTTCCAGGCTGGTGGCGAATGAACTTAAAATTAGTCCAGTAGATGCAAGCAGACCTCCTAGCATGATACCAACTTGGCAGGATACATGATTACTGATTAAACTCCCAAGTGGGGCTTCAAAGAAACAAATAAAGCTGGTAGTTACTGGCAGGTCCTCACACATAGTTTGTTGCAACAGTCATCAAGGAAAAGCAGAAGGCAAGCAGGAAAAAGCAGTGATCATAGCTACACAGTGGTCTTACAACATCCTCACTATCACAATGGTATGCACACCAAAAAACTTCTAAAAATAATTTTCCCATAGCTTTCTCAGCAGCCCTTGTAGTAGGCCAAAGTCATTAGAGGCCACAGCTACTCCATGGTTTTTGGATTTGGAGGTGGCCACAGTGGCAGCCTACACTGTTCATTACTCCATGCTTACAACACTGAGACTTTCCCTCATCAGGAGTTTTGGAATTCCCCCCACTTCAGCCTTCAGTAACTTCAGACATCCTTCTTCACTCCTCCCTGGACTTGGGGGCTCTGTGTCAGAACCAAGCAGGACAGGTCTCATCTTTTGGACCACCTCCAGGGTTGCTACCCCTTTCCTGCACTTCTCCAACAATGATGCCTCCCAGATCACTCTGCCTCTATCATGGGGTGTCATCATCAGCCCTCTCCCCTCTCCACTACTTGTAACACCAGGGCAAGGACATCCTTATTTCTCTTTTTTTCCCAAAGATGTAACCTAGACACAGGAGAACTGCTATGTCTCATTCCAGCCGTTTCCCTGTGCCTTCACAGCAATTCTCACAGATTAACCTTTTCCACAGGGTTGGGACATAGATTTTCACCTAGCTGTGCAGTTTTAAAGAAAAATAATGAGAAATTCACTACAACTGTCACATTGATGCATGCCGTTTTTATTAACACTGACTTTTAAGGGAAAAGACTATTTGTAAACATACACGTTTGCTAAAAGGAGGATAACTGTGACTTGATTTCAAGGCAAGATGTACATCCTGTCTTAAGTCTCAAATATGTTTCTAATCCAAAGAAACATGTTCTCAGTTAGTGGCTCTCAAACACAACCTGTCCCACTAGACCTACATTAAAGGACATTTCTGAAAATTCAGATCATTTGACAAAGAAGATCTGCTTTTCTATAGTATGAAGACATTCCCTTCCTGCCCAACTGTGCTGGGGAAAGCAGCTTGAAAATACCATACCCAGAGAGCACACAGTATCTATCTCTCCCAACTGACTCCATCAACTTGTAAACATGCTAAAAACAAATGGTCTGAAGAAAAAGCAGCCACATTAGTCTTAAAAGGGTAATACACACCACAAAGCATCGTAGCACAGTCGACAATAGAGTGAATCCAAGCTGTTCTGGCATAATCCTGACCAAAGTATGCCTGGAACTCCACAAAAAAAATTGAGATGCACCTAGGAAAGAAAACATGAACAGCAATCTGTTGAACATTGGATTTTCACTGCACAGAAAACACTGGTTTTGATCTTCAGGTACCCACTTGAAGGTCTGCTCCAACTCCCAGGAAAATCCAATCTGTGGTTTGCCTATATCCCGACAAGAGGGAGAAATTTTTAAGAAGTTTCTAAGGGAAATTGGAAATGAAATGCTACCTTAGTGCATGAGGGACAAGACATGAAATGATATGTGCAAGCTGAATAATTCCAACATTACACTAAGACACCTAAGATAGGATGATTCAACCAAAGAATTCTTATTTTGCAGTGGTACAACTGAAATTGGTGTCTAACTATTATCCCAACAATGGGATTAGACAGGCTGATGTAGAACCTAATTAACACAGATAACTACTCCAGAGAGATTATGAACTTTAAAATACCATGTTTCTTACTGTGGTATCTGCTGATAGATTTTTATTACTCATTATTTTTAACTGAAATTAAATCAAAGTTGTAATTATCACCAACAATATATGATGTTGATTCTCTGGTACACAAAGCCCCAGATCCTCAGTTCTTCACTGAGGTGGTTGCTTGCTAATGGTGGCATTCACATCTGCACAAAGTGCCAGACAGGGCCAGCAAAGTACCTGTAGAGCCAACATTGCCTAGAACTATGTGTTCATGGATTTAGAAGTGCAAAGAAAGTGAGAAACATCTCCTCATGAGCTCGTGGACCTTCCAATAGCTTATTTAAATGCTTCCAGGAGAGGTTACTTTGCTCTGTTCATGAGTGTTACTGTTCTACCTGTCTCTGCAGGAGAACATATAACAAAGCTGCAGTTTCATTCTGGTTCCTGGATCAGCAAGAGATCCCTTTTCCCGCTCTCTTTTTTCCTCCTGCAAAACAGTGAACAACCACTTTCTTCAGATTATTTTTCTTGCACATATTTAATTCTCGTATATATTCTAGATGGGTGTCAGCGACTAGATGATTTCTTGGATGTAACACATTTCACACATAAAAAAGGAATTAAATTAACTAGGAAATTTCTACTGCTATTATAGACCTGTACATTTGCATGCATAAACTAACAGTGTCAACATTTCCATGCCTCTTTATGCTGTTGACTCCAAGATCCTAGACTTTAGATCCCTAAACTTGGCAACTTGATTTTGAAATGTAAAATTTAAGTATGAAACACTGTATTTACATTATACTGCCTGTCTAACAAGACATTCTTTCAGTGCTCCTTGCTTCACAAAGTGCCTGTCTCTCTGCTTAATATAGCTTAAATGTCAATGTTCACACTCACCAGGCTCCTCTGTCTACAGTCGACATCAAAGTCACCCAACAGCAGCTGTGGAATCCATCTCACCCCAGATGTATATGTTGTGTTTATACAAGGCAGCAGTCTATTCCTGTTCTTTCTATTTTTGAGAAAATATGTTCTGCATATTTCAGATACCAGAAGGGTATAGAGAGAGGTCTCCTCTCTAGGGCACAGACCTTCTCAGATAGGATGGTACCTGAAATGCTTGCAGTAGAAGAGGGTATTTACAGGTTTTTCAAGTAGACTCAGAAGCCAAGAAAATCCACTGGGACTAGCAACAATGAGTATGGTTGTGGGGTCAGAGGAAAACAAGTGGACCCAAAGAGACCTTAACACGATTCCTCCCTCCCCAGCCAAACCACTACAGACTGAAATAATGCTGCCTGTCCAGGCTTTGATTCTATAAGAAATCAAGGAGAGAGTGTTGAGAGATAGAGCAGCTGTCAGAAGAGGCAAGACTGAAACCAGAGGGCTCTTAATCCCTTAGCCATCCCCACAGACTTAGGGAATTCTGAAAGCCTTAAAAAAAAAAAAAAAAAAAAAAAAAAAGAAAAGAAAAGAGAGGGTTGTAGGTAGCTAGAATAACCCCTGCAGCTGTGTGGGAGATCCCAAATCCTCTTCCTAATGGGAAACAAACAAACAAAAGGGTAACACCACAAACAGGTCCGAAAGACAAAAAGCAGCCCCTTTACCTCGTCACGGCCCTGGTACAGATAGTGACAAGGAAGCAGCTGGCAACGATCATCCACCCCCAGCCCCCGTCTGGAGGGCCTGTGTGCAGGGCCGGCCGGGAAGAGGCCATGGCGCAAGCTGGGGTGATTCCTCCCTGCTCCCCGCCTCAAGTGGCCGGGGCTGACACGGGCTGGTTCGCCCAGCACAGGCCAAGGCTACGTGGCACATGGGTTACTGGCCATCTGAAGAGAGAAAAAACAGGCAGAGAGGAAATCAGGGTACATTGCATGTGCTGGAAAACTGCGAGGCTGGGCTAGGACATACTGCTTTGGCTTCACCCCGTAAAAGTGTCAAGTTTCTTTTTCTATGAAAATTTGCTGGAAGCAAGAATGCCATCAGGATTTGTCCCTCTGTCTAGTGTCATTTATTTGAGGGTAGTTTGCCCAGCAGTTACATCCTAGCACGATACCCTTTTTCCCCATGAACATCATAACGCATACATATAAGTCATGTACTTACTGGTGCCAGTGGTTGCAGCTCATTTACCTTCAGCGTGGTTTCCCACTGCTCACACTAGTCCCTGGGATGAAATGTATTTTCAGTTGCAGTCTCCGCTCAAGGTAACTGCACTTTCTGTACACAAATCAGTGCATAATTTGTGTTTGAAGGAGTACAGTTTTCACCTATGTATGGAAAGGGAATATTCACTGAAAAAATCAGAGCAGATCTGATCATGAGATAATGTCATTGTACTCATGAGCCCACCTTAGATGAAAGCTGTAATGAGGCAGTGACATCATTTTCTGACCATGGACAATTCACTGAAGGTTAAATCTGGCCTGTCCCCCTCTCGTATCCACTTAAATCAAAGTAGTCTCAGCATCCAGGCTATAACATAGGTTCTAAATGCACACTGAGCACTGCAGACACTACAGGGAGATGAAATGACACCCACTGGACCCTGGATGAGCAACTGAGTCATGTATGTTGAAGTAGCCTTGCTAATGGTGTGGGTGTCACCAGCAGCAAGGGACCAACAGCCCTTAGTCCTTTCTGCATTGATGACTGCATGGCAGGTCTAGATCAAGGGACTTGAGACATCCTATTTGCTCAGTGCAGGAACATGCAGTGCTGCCTGCAAGTGCCAGGTTTCAGATCATATTTTTGCCATCACCAGCAGGCAACTAGTCCCTGGATGAATCAAAGTTTATAAAATGTAAACAGACTAATCTGGGATGTTTTTCAATTTTTGCTTGGAGAGAAACCTTAAGTAGTGTCTACATCACCTAGTATGACATGCTGAATATGCCACATTCCCACTCACAAGTAGTACAGTCTTCCCAAGAAATGTTGCCTGTTACAGGACATAAGAGGTCTGCTGAACTACTCAAAAGTGCAACTCAAGAAAGCAGCTGCATGGCTAATGAGGTGCCTTCCCAGCTCCTGAAGCAGCTCAGCCAGGTAATGCTCAAGGTTTGGCTCTGAAAAGCTCAGAGCTCCCTAACCCAAAACAGCAGAGCACCCCAGAGCCAACCCTAAACTCACCACAGGTGAACTTCTATGTTTAAATGAGCAAATGAGATTCAAATGAGTTTATGATTTCAAACCTCATCTTTGAGTTATTCAATTGCTGGGACTTAACATATATAAAAGATCAATAAAATCTCTGAAATGGACACTAAGACAGTTTGTCTTTTCTGACACAGCTTTCTAACACAGCACAGTCTTCCAGTGCAGATGACAGAGCTTTCTGAGCATACTCTGCAGGTGCCCACATGACCTCAATGACATAAGTAGACTCTTCACAAGCCTTGTAACATTTTGCTTGAAGTGTAAAGTTCATTTTTTGACCTTATCTGTTTGCTTCAGCACAAACATACAGCAGTGCCACTGTGTACCCACACCTTCCTTCCCTCCCCACTATGTTCTGAAACAAACTCCGACACAAATGCAGACAAATTGAGGGAAAATTATAAACTAGATTTGCTAACGAAATAAAAAAAAGCAATATAGGCATGTGTAGCATTATTCAAAAAAATCTGAGGAAGGCTGAAAATTCATGCAGTCAAAAGTAAGTTAGTGGGTGCCAGGCACATGACACCAGACACATCCATGGGCTTGCCATTTGACACACACATTCTGTATTCGCCTTCCAGCATGATCTGCAAATTTGCAAGCAAACCATACATCTCACATGTGGAATCCATCCAGACAATAGACAATTCTGCAGGGTTAATGTTACACTTTGAGTAAGTTACGTGATCTAATGACTGATTCTTTATTCTTAGCTATTAGGGTCAATGATACATTCCTTTTTGTACAGTTCCAAGCACAAACTATCTTCTTAAATATAAGAAAATATTGGATCAACAATTTATCTGATGACTAAGGCAGTGACTACATGATTCTTTGTGCCAGATCAGCAAGCAGTACAATTTGATGCAAACCACCACATCCCTGTCTCCTTAGATGAAAAACAAAATTCAACATTTTGGGGGTGCCTGTGTCTAATACAAAAGCTGATACCCAATGAAGCCAAAGTGGCACAAGTAGATTATTGCCCCAGTTTGGCAATAAAGTTTCACATAACTCTATCCTGTCAAATTCACTTGAACAAGCAGAGCAAGTACCCAGTGCTTTCTACCATGTGGTTGCCACGTTCTACATCTATTACTATGGACATCAAAGGTGAATTTATTTTATAACTTCAAGTTTAATGTTATATTCAAATGCCTGGATGATTGAATAGCCTGTAAAAATCCATGATAGCCACCTGAATTAACAGGACACTGATAAAGTTCAAATTATTTTGCTCACAAGTTTCCTGGCAATCACAAGAAATGCAGTCAGGTGGAGTCTGAATAATCACATGACACATCACAGAGGGATTCTAAGCAATTCAGATGTACCTCTGCAGCAGTTTTGCAGAGTCTTGGTAAGGAAGGCTGCCTTATTTTGGAACTGAGCAGTATCTTTCACTATTTCTTCTAGATGGATGAAGATTAAAGTTCTGATTATTAAGAGTAGAGTAGGAAGTGCCAGGGATGCAAGGAGGGACAACAGTAACCCCTTAATAAGCAGATATATACACAATTTTTTTCAGTCCTCAACAATATGTACAGAGTCCTAACTAATTTTAATGAACAAACAGAAGAAGCTGGGTGCCATGACTGCAGGCTACATCTTTGGCCAAGCTTCCCATGTGAGCTTCAGATCAGGTCTGAGACTCTAGTCTAGCTCGTTCTAGTAGAGACTCTAGCAGTTCACTCTAGTTCTAGCTGCACATTAACATATCTGGGAAGACTCTGATGACATATCAGGCTAAGCAAACATACACTGGGTATTTGGTTACACAATCACTTGCTGTTATTTTCACAGAACTCTGCCAACAGCAAACATTTAACCAGGTTTCAAGCAACTGAAAACAACCATATTATAAGAAATGCCTGGCTAATACAGAAACAGACCAGCCAACCTTCCCACAATAGGATCAGTGCAAACCTCATTTTCTTGGATTCACACTCACTTCAAGGAGTACTGGGCCTTTCATAGCCCCTGAACTAATAGGGGAGAGACAGGAAGAAAAATTTTAGATAACAATCAGAAACATTGCCTGTGCTACATGACAGTGGTTCATAAGAAATGACTAAGTATTTAATGTGTTTTGAAATATATAATTTTTTTTAGGTCTTGAAGGATCAAGGATGACTTTATCTGTAACAAACTGCAGTAAAGAAATGAGCTTAAACCAAGTAGCAGGTTAAAAGGAAGAGAGAGAAGTTGCAGAATACCAATTACCAATTAATAGCTGATTACCATCTTATCACAAGTTTCTCTAATTCCATGGTGTCAGGGATCTCCCTTTCCCATTGACTAGTGTCCTCTGAAGAGGTTTGTTGGACCCTTAACTCATTTCCTACATCTCATCAGATACAGTAGAACACATGTAAGTTTTGCTTCCAACCCTCAGAAACTGCTAACCATAGGGTAGGCACTACAGTCAGCAGTCTTGCAGGTAGATAAATTCCAAGTTTTTCTTAAGTACATGAGAAGTAAAAACTAATTCTGTACAGCTCTTGGGGTTCAAAGGCTATTTCTAATTCAATATATTTTCTTCAATAAAGAGCTGTTCCATTCTGCACACTGGGCTAGCTATTTAACTGAAAAGGTACAGCTTGTTTTGATTTCAGCAGAGGCTATTTATCAAGAGCTGTATGATTAGGATTTTGACTTGTTTAAAAACAACCCATGAGGCCATTTCTAATCCTAAATAAAAGTAACTCCACTGTGCACCTTAAGGCTTCTACCCTATGTCCTCAGCTTAATTCTCTGCTTTGAAAAGTCTCTGACTAACCTCTAGGTTAAAACAAAGCTTATGCTTTGCTGAGAGGGAAGAGCAGCAGGCTGGTCCACTGACATTTTCCTTATGCAAGACAATAAGCCTGAGGATTACATGTATCTATAAAGCAGGATACACATTCAGCTTCTCAGATCTCCTTAAATGCAGTACCATTCCATCACTGTTATAGTTAACAACAAGAAACACTTATCTGAAACTACATTTAGGGAACTATGGAGACATGTCTTCCTGTATAGACCTGGAAGTGCCAAAGGCCACCCAAAAGCTGTGGCTGCTGTCAGCTTTCATGTCTCATCCCTGATAATAAGTCAATTCAAATGGACACCAGTTCCAGCACACATCCCCAGTGCTGGCAACCGTTCTGCAGTGTCCTGGGAGAGCTGCCACCCTTCACTCCATCTAACAGCAAAGGAAAAGACAAGAAAGCAGGAGGCAGCCCCAAGATAAACCAACACACCCTCAACTAGATATCTCAGTGATACACGTAAGAAAAACGCACATGTACTTCAAGCTCTTTCACAGCAGTTGTCTTTTCAGCCCTTCTGGTTATGGAAAGACCTTATACAAGTTATGCAAAACTACTTTGGTTCATAATGTCCTTGAGGTTCCTGGCTGGATTTTGGTAAAATGAGGAACTATACTTACACAAAGACATCTTTTTTTCCCTGTTCTTGAAGCGTTCAGAGCCTGAGTAGCATTGACAGGTTTTTAACAATTAAAAAACTCTTTCCACTGTTAATTTTCAAGATGTGAATCCTGGTGCTTTCTAAAGGGAAAGAAGATAACTGTTCAAAAACAAATCCTGTACCTACAGAATAATCTATCCAGAAGATTGCCCTTATTTATCTTATGTTCTAAGGCTGCTGTTAGCATTTCATCATCATCATCTCCTCCAATATGCAAGATTTGTTTGCAAAAACCACTCAGGCATGAAAAAGGCAAAGCAGGCTTTTTTCCTTTGGTCACATAAGGTTATGTTCTGAAACAAAGCCATTAAGATACTTAATGCCATACATGCTCTTCTAATGGACAATATGCAACACATGGTAGTAAACTCACCATGACCATTATTTTTCTCAGGAGGTTTTCAGCTGAAACCTCAAACTCTACAAAATTATGATAGCCCTACTACTATTTTTCCATTTAACAATGATATGATATAATTATTGTATATACAATGGTGCATTAATATAATCCCCAGCAGGAATGGCAGAAAAATCTCTAAACACTACAAAGACAACAGTTTAAGACAAAAACCAGGATGCCTGCTGTTTCCTGAAGCAGGCTTCCAACAGCAATTACTGATGAATATTATTTTACAGGGTTAGATATTTCTGAGAAGCCATTGCACAAATCACATTTACTCTATTAAAAAAAAAAATCAAAACCCAACATATAATATGTAATATATATTATATATAATGTAGCCATAGGTACAAACCAATGAACACATCTCATTACGAGAAGGCTTACATCTGTGTCACTGCACACAAACTCCAGAAAATAACAGGGAAGCTGTTAAAACAAAAAATTCTGACTAGGAAGAACATATTTGACAGCATGCCCATTGTGAAAACATGCATCTACTCACAAGTAAAAGTTTGTCTTGGTGAAATCACAAACTGAAAGTAAACAAACAACTGCCTTGTCTTGGGCAGATTAGCACATTCTTCATGCTCAGTCTCCCATTCAGCCTCAGGAAGACAACCATATTTCAACTAGATCCTTGCTTAATAACTTTAAAGATTCCCTAAAAGCTAAAATAAGCTTTAAGAAGAGTGCCTTAAGTTCCCTCTGCTGTATGAATACTGGTGCAGCTGCTCGATTACATCATTTTCAGGAACAATCAGCAGGAACTCTCCATGCTACTTAAGGGTGTAGTGATGTTAATTACTATTGCAGTCCAGAAGTACACCTTCTCACAGTTTCAAGCTAAAGAATGTTTCTCTCCATATAAAATGGTTTTGTTTTGTTAAGTGGAGTGTAAAGAAAAAAAAAATCTATTTGTCTTACTCAGCATATTTTACCTTTACTTTTCAGATTTCTGGCAACTTTAGCTTGTTAAAACTTCTCTTTTACTTGACACCCACCCTTCAGATATTTGTAAATGTTAATAGCATACCCTCTCAGTCTTCTCCATGCTAAACAGCCCCAGGTCTCTCAGCCTTTCCTCATAAGAGGGATGTTCCAGTCCCTTCATCATCTTCATAATTCTCCATCGAAATCTTTAGCATTTCCCTCTTCCTCTTGAACTGGGGAACCCAGAACTGGACACAATACTCCAGGTGTGGTCTCACAAGGGCAGAGTAGAGTGGGAGGAAAACCTCCCTTGACTTGCTGGACACACTCTTCTTAATACACCCCAGGATTACAAGTCCAAATACTCTAGCACCATAGGAAAAGCCAATGAGTAATGCATGTATCATCATATGGGATCACATAGTCTATTGAAGCATCAGCAAATGAAGATAAAAGCTGGGACAGCGACCAAAGATGAGCAGCACACAGCCCTGTACTAACAGCTTCTCAACTGTGCACCATCAGGTCCCCTGAACGTGCTGCAGCCACTCCTCTATCCAAGGAAGTCAATATTGTCAACATGACAACTTGATGAATTAAGCCCTAAAACGGAAAGAAGGAGAAGGTGATTCTCTATGTCAATGGAATAAATGAGGAGGTTTTGTGTGGTCTTCAAGAAGCTCTCAAAGCCAACCAAGTTTAAGACACACGTACAATGAACATTCTAACACATGGCTTATCATATACTGTAACAGCCCCCAAAACAATGTGGCCAGCAGGAAAACCATCTGAATCTGGAAAGACACATTAATTAAAAAAACTCAACAGCACCACAGACTCTGAGAAACCCCTAGAGAGGCTTGGGAAAGAGCCCACTTCCCACATTTGCATTTCATATCTGGGAACTGCGAGTCATCACATCCACATTGGAAGAAAACCAGAAACTGCAGGAAATTAGAAGGAAGCTTTGAATTTTCAAAAAAAAGAGGTGAAAAACAAGAGACTGTTTCCATCTTGAACAAAGGGACAAAAAGAGGTCATGTCTGTCCTGCTGAGGACTCATGATGAGGAGTTAAATTCCCAACTTGAAAACTACTTTCAGGTCGTATTGAGGAAAGGGGAGGTAGGAGTCTGGTGGTTGCTAGCTAAAGCATCTTCCCAGGTTTTTTACTCAAAACTTGCCTCTAACATCTTCTGCCATGACTGGGAAAAAATCTTTCATTTTTGAAATATCCAATTGCAATGTTTTCTTCTTTTATTTGTCTCTTATCTGGAACTTCACTTTCAACTTTGCAATCAAGAATCGAAATATCTTTCACCATATTTTTATCTGCACTCCTCCCTAATGCTTAAAATGAATTCAAGAATAGCTTCCAAACATGAGGTACACTGTTACCCCAGAAGAAAAGGAGTAGAAATGGTGTGAATAGGCAAGGACACTGACAAACCGAGACAATTGAGGAATCCTAGGAGTTAGGTTGTGTCTCTGGGCAAGCTATGTATATACTTTTGATGGTATCACCAAGTGTCAAGACCAGGAGAAACATTTCTCTTGGCAAGCACATACCAGCTTCCACTAGCAGAAGGAAAATTTATCATTTCCAGTCTCTCACAGATCACACAAAAATCTTGGAGAGCTGGAAAGAAAAGGGTGACAAATTAGTATTCCATAAATAACCTACCAGTGAGTTAAAAGAACAATAATGTACATTATAACTAAATATCCACATATGGTCTAGGGCTGCACATTACCATTATTTCTGGACAGTTATGATGATCCTCTGGCAGAAATTAATGTACTTACCATTCAAAAAGCATTCAAGGACAATATTCCCCAAAATTGGGAATATATTCTTCTGCCAACCAGAACAGTTAAAGAAAATAATGTTTTATAGTAAAAGATGACTTGTTTGTCTCAGAGGTATTGTTTTTGTATTAACATTAACTACATTCCCCTAAATAGCATTATCCAACTGACTTGGAGTTGTAAACCTGTTTCCTGGTGCAGACAAGTGTGGAGGTACATCCACAACATAGACCAGGCATACAACAAGTATGAAAAAGATGCTTCATTCTTCTGCATTATTTACATAACACTCCATGACAGCGCTCACACTGAAGACCATAAATTTATCTTACACTAAAACATGAGAAAAAGAAGAAATAATAAGAAAAAAAAAGATCAACAATCCCTTGAGGAAAACAGGTAACGTGGTCTAAAAGCAAATGCTAAAGACCACCTTGTTGATTGTCTTCTACCTTCATTATCCCATCAAATGAAACAAGCAGAAACTAACAAATGTGACACAAACGAACGCAGAAAGAATATCCAGCTTTGCAGATTACCTATATAATTCTCCAACACCGAACTCCAGCTGAGAAACCACTATTCAGTGGCTTTTCTATTGTATGCAGAGTAATTGACAGTTTTAATAAAGAAGACTAAGCTCAACCCAACTCACTAATAAAATATATTATCCCATTTACTCAAGCCACAATTCTGAACTGTTACAGGCTCTGGAGAAGAAGTCTGCCACAAATTGTTGTCTCATCTTACCACTGAATAAGTTATCTTTGTGATGAAGCAATGATCTGTTGCCTCAGGGGCCTGCACAACTTAAAATGCTGCAGTGATAGATTTTGTCTTCACATTGAAAGATACTGTATGTACCTCCTGGCTATATCTGCATTCTGCAGGATCCTCATCTGTGCTACCACAGTGTCTGCAACAGTGCCAGACAAATGCCATCTGAGCAGCTAGGCATACAGTACCACTGAAAATGGAGAATGCTTCTTCCAAAAGCAGAGGGATGAGGAATCTCCTATTTTGTTCCCAGAACATCACATGTATGCTGCATGTAGTTACATCCAGCATCTTACAAGCCTATAAGGAAACTATCCAGAAGATG
The DNA here is from genome assembly GCA_033439865.1 of Alcedo quadribrachys. Lineage (NCBI taxonomy): Eukaryota > Metazoa > Chordata > Aves > Coraciiformes > Alcedinidae > Alcedo > Alcedo quadribrachys. The sequence continues at coordinate 18,796 of JAABPQ010016611.1, forward strand.
ACAATGTCCATCTGGGTATGTTAATCCAGAGTAGCTGAATTGGCTATAGTCCCATCAACATTACAGCAAACCAATACCCTCCCAAACATCATAGCAAAAGCAGTCAGCTTTGAGAGAAGAAAACAAATTTATCTTTGCAGTTCAATCAATGGAATAGAAAACACCTTCATTTTCAGTGAAGAAAAATAGATGTCTTTTATTTTGCTTTTAAAGAATTGCATCTTTCCAAAAGTCTTGATACTGCAGGCTGAGAGCCTGGTGCCTTCAGGCAAGCTTCAGCTTCCAGTATTACTTCTCACAAAGACATCAATATTTGTCAATTAATATAGGCAACAATATAGCTCATGAAATATGTATTTGGCTCTCACAAGGCTGCTGGAAAGAAAGCCCTTTTCTCTTAGAAAGAACAGGTAAAATGAATATTTTTTTTTATTTTTTAAATCTGCTCTTAAAAATCTACATAAGACTCCTAAGAAAATAATCCAAAGTGCAATTCCAGTAACATACCTACACAGGACAAACAGTAAAGGTAACATATATTTCTTACATATAATAGCTTCATGAGTTAGGTTAGAAAAAAAAGTCTGTGATTTTTTTCACAGTTGAATAGAGACTGCAATAGCAAGTAATTACTCTTTCAATTTCTGTGAACACAAGAGTGTACCATCATTCCCTAAATACACACACATACTACACAGACATCGATACACACAAAGTGTTTTCTTACTGGCTCAACTAGGATCATGACAGAGAAACAAAATGTCTAAAGTAAGAATGAGAACAAGTTTGAAAACAATGTGCAAAAACATCAAATATTCTCCAGACTGAAATAAGTTATTAGCAATTATAGAAAGCTTACACTACATTGATTTTTAAGGCTCACAATACCAATTAAAACAGCGCTATTTGCCCAATCACTTCTGCCATTCAGACTTCAACCGCAGGTCTATACTACATTAAAATGATATTTAACATTATGTGCACATGTAAAAGAGTAAATTGCATGCAGGTGACAATTGTGCTCTCTAGAATTAGAGACATCCTCTTAAGGGTGGTTTAATCTTCCCTTTTAGAATTTTAGGCATCCATCTATCCAGGTGAATATAATCTAATTAAACTATGATGCCTAGGTCTATTTTCCAGAAAATTAGTCTTTTGATATGCTCATAATGCAAGAGAGAACAATGTAGGAAATGTATCCTGAAGCTATGCAAACACACACCTATACTTTGCAAAAGTAAAATCATTAGATGAAGACTCAATTAAAAAACCCCAACAACACAGAATTACTTCTTTGTGTGCACATCTAATTGTATGTGCACACAACCGCATTAAGCTCTCTGAGCATCCAGCTATATTTTCCAAGCAACTGCCATAACCATATGCCATCTACAACTGACCACACACTTTGATAAGCAATTACTTCTTTCAGCAGCAGCAATACTGGCAGAAACAGCCCTTACCTTCTTCTCCCTGCCACATTCTCATCTCCCAGGCCACCTCCTCAGCCCTGACACAGCAGTCGCATAGTCAAACAGATCAGAATTAAAAGCAATTGGTAACCAAAGAAGAAAAAATGCTTTTGAAACAGTGCAGTTCCCTGATCAGGTTCACCATCAGTCCCACAAATGGCTGTAGTAGTAAAACTCAGAGGGTGGCAGGGGACTACTTATGCAAGCACAGCCGTCTAAGGAAACACATGCCAAATTTCTCCCTGAGGAAGCAATTGCACTTGCATCAAAATATCTGAAAAATCTCCCCCCTCTGTGCCCAGTCCATAGGATCTTGGCTTGAGAATAAGAATATGGAAGGGATCTCTGGGGGTCTCCTAGTCCCCTTCCTCACAGTCAAAGGCAAGAAACAACACATCAAACTGGTCAGGAGCTCTATGGTAGCAAGCCACTCATTAGGTAAATTAAATAAAGTTTGAAGCTAACAATGTATAAATCAAGGGAAAAGAACATTCCTGAGGTTTCCTCCCTTTGCATATCAATTAAATCAATTCTGATAAAGTTTTATAAAATTAAGTTACACACTAGGCTACTTTGTCTTTCACCATCACTTTCCAACTTGAGTTTAAGGCAAAAGTTAATGACTGAATTTTAAAGGTGTTAACGTGGAAACCCCTAAAGACAGCCCTGAGAATCCTTTCCTTAGAATACAGCTCCTGTTACACTATTGCAAAAGATGGAAAAGTAAAAAATTAAATATAGTGTAGGTGAAAAAATGTAAACCAAAACAAGACACAATGACCTACATACAGCTGAAAAACAAAAGTGAAAAGACAGTTACAGCTAATTATTTGAGGTGAGTAGTAATATGGCCCTAAGACATAACAGAATCACTCTGAGCAAAATACAATCCTATTTCACATAATTAAGTTTCATGTTATCCTCCAATTTCCAAGTGCTAACGGAATGTTTCCTCATTGTCACTGCAGGAACAGACTTAGAACAAACTCAGACACCCCAATGAGCTTGTTAACTTAATTAAATCAATTTAGTCAAAAGGCTATCACACAAACCCAAATTAATCCCAAATACCACATTAAGAACTTACCCCTAGAGATACCAAATAGAACACTTCAATAAATGAGTGGCAAAGTATCAAAAAGTTTAAAATAAGGATAATAATTGAATTAAAAAAAAAAAAAAAAAAAGCTAAGAGAGACAAGATTTTCCTGAACTTAAATCAGTCTGTCTGTAAACATATTTCCTATAAGACACACATACCTACAATACCACCTGGTCTATTATCATACATCTGGTTAAGTCTTGGGACTTAAGTATTCTTCTGGAAATTAACTGTGTTAATATTCCAGAAGTATCAAGACATTTCAGGACGGGCATCACTGTCACTTTCACAGCTGTTTCTGTGGAAAACCGCAGATCAGCTCTTCCAGCCCGTCATTGAGCAGTCTGAGCCTCTATTTTCAGAGCTCTCTTAGAAGCCACTTCCACACACACGGCTGTGTAAGCAAGTCCAGGTAACGGCCGGGAGGATCCGCATACACACGGACGTGGCGCACGCAGCAAAGCCTCACTCTGCCGGCTCTCAACAGGTGTCTTTTTTCTGCTTATGCAACAGAAAAAAAAAAAAAAAAAAAAAAAAAAAAAAAAAAAAAAAAAAAAAAAAAAAATTTCTTTATCCCCCTATGAGAGTGAAAAAATTTTTTTTTTTTTGATATAAGAGGGGA
>JAABPQ010016612.1:0-28938 GCA_033439865.1 Alcedo quadribrachys
CCCAGGAACAGATCCAGGTGGGTCTTAAGTGTCTCCAGAGATGGAGACTCCACAACCCCCCTGGGCAGCCTGTTCCTGTTCCACAAGCACCTTTGCTTTATTTCCTAAGTGTTTTTGGGGGAGATGAGGGGAGGGGAGGAGTCTGTCTGGAGTGCTGCCTGCCTGCTTTTCAGTTTGCCATTTAAAAAAGGCAAAATTTGAAAGCTTCACTTAGCTAGGAAGTTGATTCTGCTGAACACTGAGTGTGGCTGACAAGGTTTGGCACTTCTGAAAATCGAAGTCTTGCCCACTGGTAGTGACTTCTGTGATCGTTCCCCTTTTGATGTACTCTTAGATGTTTCAGTATAATGCAAGGCTCAATAAAAACCCCTGGCACTCTTCCTGCCCCCAGCAATTATTTACTACTATGGGGCAGTAAGTATGGAGAATTGCATGGGCTTTGTGGTGGTTTGGGTTTTTTTTCTCCCCCTCCCCTGTCAATTAGCTAATTTACGCAAGAAAAGCATGATTTCCTTTTTTTTTTTAAAGCATAAACAAATGGAAATAGGACATTGTGCATGTAAAACAGCTCACTCCCAGGAAGCCACAGTACATATTACAAGCTGGTTGCTATTGACTACAAAATATTGCTCGTCTGCACTCATCAGACACTCTGATAGTAGAAAAAACTGCTTTTGAAGGATCCGAATTGTACAAGTATTTTTGTGACTTAAGATAGATCGAGAACTTTTAACCTTGCCATTTTTAGCATCAAAAATACTTCTCTGACATGAGAACTGCATAGTTCATTTTGTCTTTTGATAAATATTTCTTTTAAACAACAAAAAAAAAGCTAATATAGTTCTGCTTTCTAAAGCACCACAGACCATCAGTACTGAAAGCAGGAAGCCTTTTCGAAATCATTTTTGGGAATGAAAGAGGTACAACACAGCACATACCTAGCTTAATATCTCTGATCACTTATTGCATGTTTGCTCTGATAATAAAATAGTAATTGAAACAAAGTAGACAAAGTGGAATGGGACCTTCTAATGAGTCTACTTTTTAAACCCAAACCAATTAGAATGCAGTAACTAGGTTGACAGGTAAAATGTTCACAAATATCATATCTGGCTACTGTTTGTGCTGTTGGGATATGGATAATAAACCTTATTTTATCTGAGTTTGAGAGACTAGGAAACAGTTGTCCTTTTTGAGGAGCTACAACCTGATTGATGGTAAGATGCCTCCTCCGTGTCATGGTTTGACAGGGGAAGGAAACCAAGAAAAACTGTGTCACAGAAAAGACTGAGCAGATGTTTTAGCACCTGTTATGCAACTGGATTCAACTTTTTTTTTTTTTTTAGCAAAATAGCCTCCTTCTCATATAAGTCTTTTAGTCAGATTATATTTTTTCCCGAGTAATGCTTCTTATTCTACTGGTTTACCATTACACAGGATAATGTAGCATTTCTATTTGTATAATTGTCAGAGACATTTTAATTGAAGCTCATCCTGAGCTATGAGGCAGAATGACAGTGGAATGCTATTATCTTCTCTGCTATAATTGCCATGGCAACAACTGCAGGTAGACAAGACAAACCAAGGATTCTTTTCGTACAGACACCGCTTGTTTTTTTCCTTCACTCTCTGTAATGACTGAGAAGCCTGTGGCACAAACATGCTGTGAGTCATCATGAAAAGTGTTTTGGTTTTTGTATTTTTTTCTTTTTAAGTTGGATTTTAATTTTGTAAGTGGTGAATATTTTTAATATGATATTAAAAGTATACTCTTTCTAGGAAGTAGCTGTCAGTCTGGCCTGAATTCTTTTAGGAGACTGAGGAGATAAGCCAGTGATTGAGGAGTTTGGAACATCATAGAAGACCACAGGCTGATAAGGCACTTAAATATCATTGTGGATCTAGATGTTAATTTCTCTGTGCATATCTCTTTAAGATAGAGATGAGACTGTAAGCCAGCTTTTACATAGAGAAGTTGTAAGAGTAGCTTAATGCTTTCAGGTAATAAAATTACTGTGTCATAGGAACAGAACTGGATGTGAACATAAACCTATAATGACTGTGTTTTAGGGTTGTTTTTTTTCCTGTTGCTTAAGTGTTCTACACAGGAGCTTCTCCTCCTGATAGAGATTTCCCCCTTTATTCCTCCATCTGCATACCTGTATGTGCAGATGTGCTCTTCCTGAAACTGGGTGCAGTTAATTTGGCAATGGCAAGAATTACACCAATTATTTACTAGGGATCTAGGTGTGTAATGATATTTCAGAATCACAGAATGTTAGGGGTTGGAAGGGACCTCAAAAGATCATCTAGTTCAACCCCCCTGCCAGAGCAGGGTCACCTAGAGCAGGTCACCCAGGAACAGATCAAGGGGGGTTTGGAATGTCTCCAGAGAAGGAGACCCATCCCAACCTCCTTGGGCAGCCCATTCCAGGCTCAATCACCCTCATTGTGAAAGTTTTTTTTCTTGTGTTTACCCTCAACCTCTTGTGCTCCAACTTAATTATTTGTGCTCCAAATGGAGGAGGGGGACAGGAATATGTCTAAGGGAAATATCCCATTATTTCTTTGCTTTTTGAACTAGAAGCTGTGCTGCATGCTTATTACAGGTAATGAAGAGGAGAATATGACAGAAAAAACAATTGATTCAAAGATGCTTTTCTAGTTTTTTTTTAATTTATTTAGAGGTTTTATGTAGTGTTGGTGGTTTGTTTGTTTTTATAAATTAAAAAAAAAAAGGCCTTCATACTAACTCTTTTGTGTAGTTCCTGAGGTATACTGTAAAACTACTCCGGGGTTCTTGTTTATGTTACCATGGTAGTTACTGCAAGTATGAAAGCTTAAGAATTTGGGAATTTTGTAGGGACACTTTTCCATTTATTCTGCTTTTCCCTGTAGACTAATTTCTTTTTTTTTTTTTTTTTTTGAGATAGAGGACTGGTTAATTTGTTTCCTTTGTTAATCATTCAACTCATTTGGATATGGGGCAGGGTGAGGGGGGAATAGTATTTCTTTTTCCTGGTGGCACTGACTAATCTCTGCTTCAGTCAAAAGAGGATTTCATCTAACCTATTTTAAATAGAGGATTAAGGACAATTAGGCTCTTCCTCTGCTTCACCACTAAGATGGGATCTTGTGAAATCTTTGAAAAGCGCATTTGCTGATGCTCCAATAAAGTTTTCAAAATTCATGTTAATATTCAAAGTAGTTATATGCAGAAAAAGAAATTCTACGTCTGAGGTACTTGCCTGGGGAGAGGGAAGAAGTTGAACTGTTTACCCAGTAATTTGTCCAAAGCTTCTCATTTACATTGTGAAGTAGACATGTAGATGAACTGAAATGGGTTTTGTGTTGGCTGAACTGCATTAGCAACTTGCAGTTGGTGCTTAGTGTTTTACATAGCCCTTCACACCTTTTCATTAGGAAAAATTTCTTCACTGAAAGGGTTGTCAGGCACTGGAAGAGGCTGCCCAGGGAGGTGGTTGAGTCACCATCCCTGGAGGTATTTAAAAGACATGTAGATGTGGCCCTTAGGGACATGGTTTAATGGTGGGCACTGGTTGGACTTGATGATCTTAAAAGATTTTTCAAACCTAAATGATTCCGTGCTTCAAAATATTATTAATGTTGTTTGCTCAAATGAGTAGAATGAAGTCAAAATCACTAGGATCCATTATCTGTGTTAGTATAACTATTTTATCACTCGTAATGAAGATGTGGCCTCTCTTGAAGTGGATCTGAATCATGAGTAGCATTTGATAACTAACATTAAACAGCTGGACTTGTCAAAGTCATTGCAAAATACAACCATGAAAAATACTACTGTTACTGAAACATCTGTGATGTGCATATGATGATATAATGATTAATGTGAGGGGAATAAATGGCCATGTGTATTTTGGGGAAGGTTTGGCTTTCAAATCCATCATGTAAGTGGTGGAACTGACTGACTTCAATGAAGCATGGATATGTTGCAGAGCTACAAAGACAACAGTTCAATGATAACTTGTCTCTGAGAAACTGCTTTTGCCATCTTAAGTTTATTACTAGCAGTTGTAGATAGCTAAAAAATTATATGTATTATCAGTAACCTTTGTTTCCTGCAGAACAGTGTTCTAGAGAGCTTAATCTAATCTTATTTTTGGGTGATAGTACACCTGGAGAAGGGTTGTCCATGAAAAGCTGAAGTCTGTTTATTTCATCATATTAATGAGATGACTTTTGAGTAGGATAAACCTAATTTCCCAGACTGGCATAAACAGTGTTTCCTGAATGAGTGGAGTGTTGGGCCCTTGGGTCCCAAAGCTGACTTCAAGGAGAGTTATGGCCATCTGGTGTCTTTGCTCATGGCTTTGGCTTTATGCTGTGCCTTTGCACACCTGTCTTCAGATGTTTTAAACCTGGTGCCTACCTCTTAGGCTATCATTATGACATTAGCTGTGCAGATGAGCCTCGTGTCAAACTCTACTGGTGTGTTCATTATCAGCAATGGCATACTGGACGCTGGATGTATTTGGTTAGAGTGTAACAAATGTGGAGGAGAGGTTGGGTAAATTGATGTCCTGCTTATTCTGCTTTTTTTTTTTTTTCAGAGGGAGAAGACTATTTAAAATCTAATTCCCATGAAAACTTAAAAACAAGGCTGCCATTTAATCTTACTATAAAAAGTACCTAGAAGCAGACTATTATGTGAAAAGTATGTATGAGAGAGGATACTGCAAGGGTAGGCTTAAAACAATTTTATTGACCAAGTTAAATCTAAAAGAATAATTAACTTTTATGCTGATGTTAGTAGCAAGTATAATGTAAGTTCGGGTTGGACTTCTTGATTTGGTCAAAAAAGACTTCTTGGATTATAAGCAGACTTTAACTGATTAATGTTAGCACTTAAATGGTCAACATTTTCTCAGTAAAAATGGAATGTACTGAAGTGCTGTTATTCATTGGTGTTCTGCCTGTTTAGCAGAATAGCTGCAACTCCTAGTAAATAATGTGTAGTTTGCTTTTCTTTATCAATAGAACTGCATAAACAGTAAGTGTGATCTTAAGACTTATCTTAAAAATTTTCACATTCTCTCCTCCTGGCCACCAGTATGAAATTTGGAAAGCCTAGCTCTTAAAAGTCTTCTGTTTACACACATATATAGCCACTTAAATATATGACTGGTCTCTGATATCATAGTGTGGAGGATGGGGGCAGGTGGGTTAAAGCTGAGATGATTTTGTTTAATGACAGTCATTGAGCACAAATAAAACATTTTTACCTTCTAAAATCTAAAAAGCCAAACAAACAACAAACCAAAAACAAAACAGAGAAACAAAAAAGCCCAAAACAGTAAAACTAACCCACATGGTTGTCATAACTGTGAATGCTGTAGTATTGTTAATCTCTTCAGCAGTGTTATCTGAGTGATACTATTAACAGTTGTCAGATGACCAGATGGCCTGGATTGGTAGGAGGTACCTGGAACTGAGGGGAAAAATTAAGGGGAAAATGGGGAAAAAAAAAATTGTTCTCGGCCCTAAACTGCATGATCACTTTAAGGTGATTTGTGAATATACTGACTTCTGATGCTGGAAGCTTTCATCTGACGTGAGGAGGTTACATTTCTCTGCTTAATGGCTGTAATGACATAAAGCAATAGGAAAGCTTCACATACTTATGTGAATCAGTGCACAGTGAACATGAGCAGGTATAAACACAGGTTTATAAAGGGCATTGTGGCTTTACATCTCCTGTATTATTTGTCCCAGGAGGTTTCAAATGTGAAAGGCTTATCTTTTTCTTAAAGGAAGGTTCTTAAGCCCCCACACTCACTTCCTAAGAAGTGAAAAGGTTACCTTGAGCTTTGCTTCTGTTAATGGTATCTGCTGTAACTTGTTCAAAGAGCTTTTATGTCAGCATATATATAAAAGTTTTTTAAAACATATATTAAAATAGCAAGTAAAATTACTTGAGGCTAGGTTTCTGCTGGGCATGTAGAAATAAAACACCAGTATTCCTTTGCCATATTCCTGTATATAACAAATTATAAGGTGTTTCAAATTGAAAGTATTAATAATGCTTTTACACATGCTTTTATTTTTTTGCTTGACTTCCATCATAGTTTTAACACGAAGTTTGGCTGAGTTGTGGTTGTAGTTGAGTCATTAAGTGCAAATACTTGCAAAACTTTAAGGCTAGTAAGACTGTAGCATTGCCTTTTGTTCTTGCTTCCTCCCTTTGTTCCCAATCAGACCACTTAATTCTAGTTATGACTTCTTGCTGCAGAATAGCAGGTGCTTGGTTAAGTAGCTATTGGCTGATATTTGAAGGTAAAAAGTGCCACTGCATTCCTTACTGTCAAATTCATATTTGTGTTTTGGAGATGCTCAAGAGAAGCACAGAAATGTGACGTTCACAGGCTTCAGACTTGAGCACAGGGAGCTTTCCACCTGGTGCTGGACAGTGAGATCAGCAGAGGAGTGGAAAAGCCTGTTTGTGACACTGCTGCTTCGTCCTTGAACCGCTGAAAGGTGTGGGCTTTTCAGCTTCCTACAGTGCATGGAAAAGTCCAAAGCAGAAATGTTAAGCAGGCTGATGCAGTGGCATGTAACTCTTGTAAGACTTGTCAGAAAGGACTCTGGCTTAGAGACAGGTTTGCTCTTTTCTTTCTATTTTGGATGTGCTGTTGGGCTGTGGATAAAGGCACCTGTTGTACTTCGTTGACTGCCAAGCCCCTGGCAGTTGGTGTATGTGGGTGCAATCCTGAGTAGGTGACTGTGGCTCTGGGTTTGGAGCTGTAATGGATGATGTTGGTAGCAGGTTTCATTGTGAGGGACAGGGCTGCCAAGTACTGGAGTCCTCGGTAGCACTTCTAACTGGGATGTGGTGACATCCCAGAGCCATGACTAAGCTGGGGCTCATTTGACAAGGTGCTGGCCTCCGTGGAAAACGGGCTTGTTTTGTGGGTAGCATCTGGCATCAGCAAAGGAGTGATGGAGAGAGGGGTGGAAGTTAATGCTTTAGATATTGAGAAGCTTTACAGTTTATGGACTGAGAAGTGTTTTGGGGGACTGTATAATGAAAGGAAGGTTACTTAAAAACAAATCAACACACCAGGAAGTAACTTGAGCCTTTCCTTCCCAAACTAACCCTGTGATGAGCACTGTCTTGTAGCACTTGAGTGCCATGTGGCTTGACCTTTCCAGAGTTCTATGTGCAATCAAAGCATAATCACTTGGGGGAAATGGAAATGCTAAGCATATAATGGCTGTTCAGACTATGTCTGTATGAGAACATGTTTTATTGGAATAAGGATGCTAGCCAGCACAGGAAAGTTAAGATTGTGAAAGCATATAGCACCTTTCCCAGGCAACTGTTGAAATACTGGTAAAGGAAGGTTTCTTTCTTTAGTATAAAGGCCAGTGTCAAAAGCATGAAAATCAAGGTTTTCTGTGCATGAAGATAAGGTGTAGATGTATCACTAAGGATATTTGAAATGAATTAGTTCTGAAAATAGTTATTTAAACTTATTTCTAAACCAGGCAACAAATGCCATTTGTTAATGTCAGACTAATCTGAAAATGCTTCATGCTTTTTAACTTTCCATAAAAAGTGACTAGATGATCTGAAGAGAGCCCTTCTAACCCACATTATTCACATTCTAAAATAAGAACTGTTGATTTTGTTTTAATGTTAAAAAAAATATTATTTGCTCTTTTGCTTCTGTGTGGTTTTCATCTCTGAGCAGATGGTAATAAGACATGCTAGTTTAAAACAGGCACTGTGAATAAAGCTGCATGTCATCTTAAAGTGATAACCTATATACTCAACAGGTTGTTACTCTGAGCAGCAATTACACTGCTTGGTGAGTTCATTCACACTTTAAGATTGCCTTAATGGAGGTTCACAACAATTTCAGCAAAAACTGCTGTAGGTGGAGCTGAGGCTTTAATAGCAGTGAGTCTGACCAGGCTCAATTATTTATCTTGGTTCTTGTTGTTCCTGTTAAAGACAAATAATTGCAGTCAGCCTAAACACAGTTATTGTTATTGCTCCCTACTGGCTTTAATTGCTCATGTGGCTATTACAAAATCATTTATCTAAAAAAATATTTTTTCTTGAACTACTGAGTAATTGTTTTAAAGCTGATTTGTGTTCCATAATTCTTACAGTCATAATATGTGAGGAAGCCCTAACCCTTGTGTAAGAGGATGATGGCAGTGAGAGTGAGTAGCTGGGTAGGTAGGAGTTATTCATGGGACACTCTTCTGGAGCCTTAAGCAGCTACATGCCCATAACTGAATTTGGAACTTGCTGATATGTAAGGGTGACCTGAGAGGCTGGAAAAGAAAAGCTACTAGACTTTAATTAGTAACATATAGGGTGGAAGCACTTGTGCCCTTGAGACTTAAGCTGGCCAGTGTCAGATTTCATGACAAGATAGTTGTGTCAACATGGAACACTGGCTGTGGATGCATGTGCATCCAGTTATTCTGGAGTTATTTAGGTGCTACATGTGTGTTCAGTTTGAGGGGTGTGGGAAGGGTAGAAAGAAGATATTATCAGCTTTACATGTCTGTATAAACAGACTTAGTCTATGCTGTTACCATAAAAAAGGGATCATTATGATGCTGCTTTGGAAAGACTTGCTGGGTTAAGAGCTGCTGAGTTCCAGAAAGAAAGGTTCTGAGGCCTTGAGTAAAAGATGGTGACCATTAATTGACTGTTTGGAAGAAAAGCATGGAAATAAAACCCCCTTCATCTCAATATACCTGACTTGAGTTTTCTTAAAATAGTTTGGGGCATGTTACTGCAATTTGTTCTCTGCTTTAAAATACCAAAGAGAAGGAAGGTGAAAGGATACTCCATAGAAAAGTCCTTGGCTGAAAGAGAAGCTTGAGCACTTCTTTTCTTCTTGATGTCATGTGTTGTAATGTGTCCTTTTGTGGTTTCTGAGCTGGTGGCTGAGGGAGAGTAAGCTATAAATAATTCTCTGTTCTCCACTGATGTGGTCACTTGAAGCTTGATGAAACTTCTCTACAGAACTTGACCACTAAATTGGCAAATTATATTCCCTGCTATACAAAAAAAAGATGTGGACAGTCTGGAAAGGGTCCAGAGAAGGGCTGTGAGGATGATTAGAGGGCTGGAAGACCTGCCATATGAAGAAAGGATGAGAAAACTGTGTTTGTTCAGCCTGAAGAGAAGTCTTGGGGAGACCTTATTACCATTTACCAGCACATAAAAGGTGGCTACCAAGAAGATGGAGACTCCTATTTTACAAGGAGTCATGTGGGAAAGACAAGGGGTGATGGGTACAAGTTACTCCTGGGGAGATTCTGATTGGACTGCAGAATGAATTGTTTTCACCATGAGACCAATTAGACATTGGAATAATCTCCTAAGGGAAGTGGTGGATGCCCCTACACTGGACAGTTTTAAGACTTTGCTTGGCAGGATGCTGGGCCCTCTCACTTAAACTATATGTATATGAAATAATAGCTTACCTTAAAAGATTGGACTAGGTGATACTTGAGGTCCCTTCCAACCTGGGAGTTGGTCTGTAGGAGTCTATACGAGTCTGAAATCAGGCCATCTTTCCTACTTCTTATTGGAGTTCACTCTTAAAAAAGCAAAGTGAATCTGCTAGCTTAAGTGGTTTAAATTGTGAGATGCACTCCTAAGAAGCATGTTCTAAAAGGATCTGGAAGCTTTGACAGACTACTCCAATAGGAAGATTTTTTTTCTTCATCTCTGAAGACAGTCTCTGAGGGATTAATTCTTCTTCCTGACTGGGATCAGCTTTTTCATCCATTTACATAAAACAAGTGAGTTGTTGCTCTTCCTTAAAAATGGTTATTTTCATTAAAAAATGTGTTAAAACATCTGGTCTCACCTTGCACTATGCATGGATGTGCAGTCTGTTTGCAGAAGCCTTTAAAGCACTGGAGATATTCCTGAAAAAGATTAAAATCTGAGCCTGGGCTCTAGCTATGACTTGATACCAAAAAATATGATACTAGAGCTTAATTTGGCTACTGTTGTAAACAAAGAAACCAAGTTTGTTTAAATGTTAATAACAAAAGATGCTATATCTTAACTATACCACTCAGGCTCACACAGATCTATGGGGCTGGATGGGATCCACCCAAGGGTACTGAGGGAGCTGGCACAAGTGTTCCCCAAGTCTCTTTCCATCATTTACCAGCAGTCCTGGCTAACCAGGGAGACCCCAGGGGCCTGGTGGTTAGCAAATGTGATGCCCATCCACAAAAAGAGCCAGAAGGAGGATCCAGGGGAACTAGAGACCTGTCAGTCTGACCTCAGTGCTAGGGAAGGCTATGGAGCAGATCACTTTCAGTGCCATCACATGGCACACACAGGAGAAGCAGATGATCAGACCCAGTCAGCATGGGTTTATAAGAGCAGGTTCTGCTTGATTAACCAGATGTCATTCTATGATAAGATGACCCACTTAGTGGGTTAGAGAGAGGCTGTGGATGTTGCTTACCCAGACTTTACTAAAGCCTCTGACACTTTTCCACAGCATTCTGGAGAAAGTAGCTGCTCATGGCTTGGATGAACATACCCTCATCTGGGTAAAAAAGCCATCTGAATGGCTGACTCCAAAGGTTTTGTGGTGAATGGAGTTAGATCCAGCTGGTGTCCAGTAAGAAGTGATGTTCCCCAGGCCTCAGTATTAGAGTCAATTGTGATTATTGTCTTTAACAATGATCTGCATGAGGGGATTAAGAGCACCCTCAGTAAGTTTGCACCAAGTTAAGTGGGAATGTTGATGTGCTTGAAGTTAGGGAGGCTCTACAGAGGGATCTGGCCAGGCATTCTGGCTTGCATCAGAAGTAGCACGGCCAGCAGGACTAGGGACGTGATTGTCCCCATGTACTCAAGACTGGTGAGGCCACAACTCAAATACTGTGTTTGGGCTTGGGCCCTTCTTTACAAGACAGATATTTTGGTGCTGGAGCATGTCCAAAGAAGGACAATGCAGCTGGTGAAGGGTCTAGAGAGCAAATCTTACGAGGAGTAGCTGAGAGTACTGGGATTGTTGAGTCTGGAGAAAAGGATGTTCAGAAGAGACCTTATCACTTTGTCTGCAACTCCCTGAAAGGATGTTGAGTGGGGTGGGAGTTGGTCTTTTCTCCCAAGTGACAAATGATAGGGTGAGAGACAGTGGCCTCAAGTTATGCCATGGGAGGTTTAGGTTGGATGTTAGGAAACACATTCTTCACTGAAAGTGTTGTCAGGCACTGGAACAGGCTACCCAGGGAAGTGGTTGAGTCACCATCCCTGGAGGTATTTAAAAAATGTGTAGATGTTGTTCAGTGACATGGTTTAGTGGTGGACTTGGCAGGTTGGACTTACCTTAAAAGGACTTTTACAACCTAAATGCTCTTTGATTCTAGAGTATGCAGCCTGTGTTCTGGATGGTATGTAACAGCCTCACATGGCTTCCTAAAGTGTTGTTTGTCCAGCTTTGCTTCCTGTCTCAGTGGTTGAGAATACTCTCTTCTCTGTTCTCTCAGGGTGCATTGGGGCTTAATTCCATTCCAGTGCCTCAGTTTCACTTTAGTGCCACTTCAGTTGATCTTACTATGTGTTTTTGTGTCTTCTGAAAAGCCTTCCTGCTATGTCTGTTTCTTATCACATCTCATGGTTCCTTGAGTTGATATTCTTAACACCAGTAGGGTGTTTCTGGTTCTTTGCCCCAGCTTATCTATCTTCTGATATGCAACCCTTTTGAGAGGTTAAAGGAAATGACATACTGAACTCCAAATAAGTTCTACTGCCCTACAGAGAAATTGCTCTCCTCCCTCTCATGGTCTGAGCTGGGTCATCTGATCCTCAGCTGACCAGACCAGCTGGTGCAGTGTGGTGGGCCTTTGTGCAAGAGGAATAAACTGACCTTCACTTTCTTTGAAGATCCAACTGCCTTTGGTGCTTGGAAAACTACAACAAACAAAACATGTTTTTGTAATTTCCCTCAGACTGAGCCTGAAGCATATGATAGAAAGGATTGTACCATTCTAGGTTGCTGAAAGTATTTTTGCATGACTCTCAACCTAAAAAAAAGACAGGATGATACCAATCTCCAGTAATGATGGGAGTATCTTCTTTTGGTGGACACCAGTGCCAAAACTTTAGTACTTTTTCAAGTCATTAATGCAGAAAACTCTTGGCAGGCTGTGCTAAGAAGTGCAGTTCCTAATTTAATGAGTGGTATCAGCCTGATTGATGCATTTGGAAGTGGCCATTCAGACTGGAAGCAAAAGAGGATTGAATGCTGGTGCTGAGCACAGTAGTGATACTTTTTTCTACAATAGGGAAATGGCAGAGTGTTCACCCTCTGCTCTCAGGGAAATGGATTGCAGAATGGTCACTGTTGCAGCCTGGTTGCTTGTTGCTAGGAAGAGGGTTAGAAAATAAAGGCATTTTTTTGGAAATAGGTGCCTTGCTATCCTGAGACTGAAGACCAGGAAATGTTGGCCTGGCCTACAAGCTTGAAAGCAAGCTTTGTACCTGTGAGAATTGCCTGAAAGCATTTCTATCCAGCATTATTTTGATCTTGTCAGGTATGATTTTGAAGAGTTTTGTTTAAATAATGATTTGATGCTTAGGTTGGGAAGTTTTTTGGGAAGGCAGTGGTTGCTGCTGGCTCACTTCAGACAGAACTTGAACTCTGGAAGCTCGTTAGGCACATGGTTTGCAGGAGATTGTGATACTTAATATTGTGTTTGTAGGGAGAGCACATGGCTGAGGGAAGCATGTACATTTGGCAGCTTACTGGAGACTCAGTGGGGGAAAAAAAAAACCCCTTGTGTTCCAGTGTGTGCTGAGTCCTGCCAGAAACCAGGGACTGGTGGTTATTGCTGCAGTGCAAGGGTAGCTCTGTTGGTTGGCACAGGCAGCTTCACTTAAAGTTGCAATGGGACTACAAAGCCTCGTGGTGCTGTGTGGGTTTGGATGCAGCCACTTGACAGCTGCCAGGACATTTGGTGAAACAATCCATTGACTATAAGGGCTAAACTGTCCTTTGGTGACATGGTTTGGGATGCTGAGGATAGTGTGGTACTTTAAGGCCCCTGTGTTCTGCATCATCTTGTGTTGTTTTGTGAATGTTGCACATCTAGGTACGTTGGTTAGGTTTGTGGTTCTGAAGGTAGAAATGTTGCTGATAGAGGATGTACTCAGTGCATATGTGAAGCTGGTAAACACTCTCTAGGTCTGTAGCATGCTCTGATGGAAAGCTGTGTAAGGAAACAGGTTTATTGCCTTTTTGCTTCATTTAAAATGTTTTTACTTCAGGGCGGGTTTTGGTTTTTTTCAGGTAGTGACAAATGTCAGTTTTATGGAGAACTACTTGATCTACTTTGACCTTAAAGCAAAGAGTTTAGCTGTCTTGTTTGGCTGCTTTTTGTCCTGGAAAGAATCAGCAGTGAAAGTTAGACTGTCAGCTTTATTTGCATTTCCCAGGTATTGTCTGCTTGCCAGCATCTTCTAAATGTTTTAAATGTAGCTTTTTTATTTTTCTAATGCATAACACTTGTATGCAGTGTTTCTTGTGATGATGCCAGAACAGCCATATAGTAAATATTTAATAAGAGTAGTAAAGATTTCTTGTTCTCAACGGGCTGAAGTCCTGATCTAAAGGAAATGAAATTGCAATTCTAAATTATTTATGAAATGCTGCACATAAGGAGACTGGGTTTTAGTTTATGGTACAGAGATGGCAAAATAATGGTCTCAGTTTAGTTAAGACATAAATGGTGAGGGTCAGTTTTTAAAAATGATAAAAATCTAAGTATTCCCACTTCTATGGCTGAGGGTGTTGTGTTCCAGCTACCATCTTGGATGAGGATATAAGTGAGATGTTGGAAGCTCTTCTATTGCTTCATATTTCAGCTGGCTTAATTTTAGGAGAGCTTGCTTTGTAATCCTTTTTCTGAAAAACATGAATTGTTTGCTTAAGTCTTAACAATGGAACTGTCATTTTATTTAAATTTATTTTTTAAGATGGCAGGTGTGACTACCAGCTCTCATGGGAACATGAAGTTCTCTTATGATTTACTAGTATTTGAAGGTGCCAAGTTGTAGCTATACTGATGATTGTTCAGTGCCAGGGGAAACACCTGAAACCAGGGTGGTTGATGCTTTGAATGTCTCACTGAACATGTTAGAAGTCTTTCCTCTGTTCACATGCAAAAGTGAAGTATTCAGACTGGTGGGGTCTAGAGGAGTGAAGAAAAGTGGTGAGGTGTAGATCACACCTCCCAAAGTTTTTACAGAAGTAAAACAAAAAATAACCCCAAAACAATGTGGGTACCCCTCTGTCCCAAGACAGAGCTTGAAGAATGAGCCCTTGGATGTTGGATCAATTGAGACATTTTGTACCTGGCCCCTCTCCCCTTCATCACTATTACTGTTCTATTTCCATTGCATGAAGTGATAAAAAGATGAGAAATGTGGAGACTTCTTCAGAAGTCTTGGTAGAAGCGTGCTTACTTCTCAGAGCAAAGGCCAGATATTCTAGGAGGAAGCTGCTGAGTTTGCTTCCTTTCAGCATGAACATTTTCATAGATGGGTGGTTATGTAGTTTGTTCTTTTGTTTGGTTTTGTGTTTTGTTTTTTTTTTAACCTCCTCTTTTGTGGGAATCACAGATCTTTACAGGGATAATAAATCTCTATTTCAAAGCTGAGTCTGCTAGTGATGGAACACTTGTACTGAGTGGCCTTTACCCAGCTCAACATGGAGGCTTTTAAATCTAACCCTGGTCTGGTGAGAAGCCACTGCAGTTTTCAGAGCTTTGAAGAAGAGAATGGGCAAGATTGCCTGGCAAACAAATAAGGGATGTGTCTGAGAGGAATAATTCTTAAGTAAAAAGCTCAAATGTGCTTGCTTTTATGCCTCAACTTTTCAGTTTACTTGTGGTGTTGGGAATTACGTTTATGTCCTAGTATTAATTTCCCTTCTTGTTTATTATGCCCTAAACAAGAATATGTTGACTTTATAGTTTTGAGTGTATCTGGACTGCAAGTGCATTGCTGTCTTCAAAAATACATTAATGTATCCAGCCACTTTTAAGATAAATTACCCAAATTCTTTTTTTTTTCTGCACGTGAGGAAAGATGCAGAAGACACTGTGGAAGTAAAGCTCTATAAAAAAGGAAGTCTCTGCTTTATATTGCATGTATATGGGATTGCAGTACAGTCTTCATTTGTTTTCCTTTAAAATAAACACATTCTAAAGATGTTGCAGTGTGTGTGTCTGTCTTTTCCATTTCCCACAGAAGTGAGCTTTCAAAACAGTAGTTCAAGGCAAGGCACAGACATGATGCTCCTCAAGTAATACCATCTCTGGATAGTTACTGTTTTGTGAGCCTGTTATGGTTCTATTTTGTATAAGACAAGACAAAATCCTTGTGACTGGTTTTTTCAATTTTGGTACATTTTACAGTATAATCTGGATTTAATAAATACTTTGAATACTGTGAAATGTTACAACATTAAAAGGGTTTTAATGGTTTCCTGTTCTCAAAGTGGTCATTAGATTTGCTTAAATCTGTTGTGGTTTGCTTCAGAAGGTGGTGATGATGTGTATTTCAGTGGTGGATGTTAGATGCGTTAAATATGATGAAATCAAACTCACCTTTTTCATGGTGATGATTCTTTAATAGAGGAGGCACGAAAGCAACTTCTGCCAGTGGTATGCAATCTTTTTGCCAACTCTTGCTGTCTCTTGGGGGACTGAAATAGAGCCTGCTAGTTAGCTTTCTAACAGTTGTGTGTGCTATATCCATAATGAAAGACATGACAGAAGGGGGGGGGGTGTGTTGGTATTTTTGGACCTGGAAAAAATTACAGAACTTACTACTTGTGTTCTCAAACATCCCCTGGAGCAGACAGGACTATTTATTTTAAGCTGTCTCTTGGGGGTAATAAAGATTTATCAGTATACTCTGTGTGAGTAAATATACAGATAAAAATATTTTTATGGAAACTAATTGCTTGCTGTAAACAGCAAGGATATAGATGTTCAGTGGAGGAAATGAGATGTGACCAAGAGATGCATCTCCATTTCAAGCCTCTGTATTCCTACTTTAAGTAGTGCTTTTTTTTTTTTCTCCCTTATTTAAATGCACTAATTCTTGTACTTCCCAAGTATTTGTCCTTTTGCCAAATAACAAAATGTCTGGTTTTGTTTTGTGTGGGCTTTTTTTTAATGCCACCTCCCATGCCTACTGCAGAAAAAGCAAATGGCTTAACAAAACAGCCAATTTCTAATGCATCTTGTTGAATCCACACTTAGGTTTTCCTGCCTCTGAGCTTCTGAGAAGCCCATTTCTTTCCTGGGTTTCATGCTCAAGAGCCTTTTACAAGGAAATGTTTGCAATTCTCTGATGTCTATTTCTGTTTGCATTTTGAGACCTCCACCTGTAGGTTTTTAGCATGTTCTGCTAAAGTTTGCTCTTTCATAAGAAGGCTCATTATCTCTAGTGAATGGGTGAGGGGTAATGGGTTTAAATTGGAGAAGAGTAGATTTAGACTGGGTATCAGGAAGAATTTCTTTACCTTGAGGGTGGTAGAACAGTGGAATAGGCTACCCAGGCTAACTTCAGCTCTGATGTGGTCTGCACTCTGTCAAGTTCTGAGTTTTAACCTTATCTATATTTGTGATTTTTTTCCAAGTGCTAAAATGGGGTTGCTTTTAGAGAATGGAGTGTTGTAGCTCATAAGATTGAGCCAAACATAAATTCAAGTGGTTTGTGCTGTTTTTATGCAGAGTAACTTCAGAAGATGCTCCTCTTTTAGTAGAGCTTTTAATCTTTTTTTTTTTTAATGAGACTAATGTAAGAAAAACACTGAAATACTGTTCTTGCTATGTTTAATTGGAATAAGGAGAGAAAAATGAGGGGAAAATTAATAGTGTAGATAGCTTTCTGATAAATAAAACATCCTAGAGAAAGGGTGATGAAGCAGATTCTTTCAAAATGGTTAATGATCATTATAAAGACAAGCTAGAAACAGGTCCATTGTGCAAATCCTTTTCTTTTAGAAGGTCTTAATACTCTCAGATACTTTTGTTGTGTAGTTGCAGGTGCATAGTTGCAGATGCATGCAGAGTTTTGTATTTTCCTTGAACTCTCCCCATGCTTTTAGAGGCATAATGTGGCTGTGGGTCATGCATTTTTCCAATTCTGGTATAATAAAAACAATTCTCATGGAAAAGTGGTAGTCAAGTGAAAAGCTGAGATTTAGTGTGGAGGAGAAACAGAAATAGTGTTAAACTTTAAAACTGATCAAAAACTTTTTTTTTAAAGCATATAATGTTGTGGACTGGGACTTAATTTCATAATTCAACTATTTAAAATGCTTGCAGGATTAAATAGTCTGTTAAGCAGTTTCAGTGCAAACTTAATAATACTCAGATTCAGTTCCATAGGTTGGTTGTAGGGACACCTAGAGAAAGGTGCTGCTCCCTGCTTGAAGAGAACACTTCCTGATATTTAGGAACCTGGAAGGTATTAAGAGTCAAGAAGCATGAGAAACAGAAGTATTGTTTTACTAGTTGTTTCTGCAGAAGTCCCTGAAGGCTTTTGTTGCAGCAGTTTGAAAGATGCCTCCCTGATGAATAAACTGGGAAATATGTTTTGTTCTCTTGATTAGCAATATTACTGTGTACCACAGTGCTAACATTTGACTCATCTACTATCACAGAGATGTTGATAAAAGCCTAATCAGTAGAGGCAATTTCTCAGATAGTAATTACTCTTTCCTACAGTGCTATATTTATAACATTGACAACCTAGAGTAATGTGACTTTTGGTCTGATCCTGTTGCAGTAGAGGTGGAAATAAATGTAGGTGTTGCCTACATAAAGAAGTTTTCTAAAAATGAAGTTAAGGTTCCCCCTTCTTTACTGAATCTGGTGGTGCTGCAAAATACAGTGTCATTTAGTAAAAGGTAAATTAGATTCACTCAAATATGGTTAAGTAAATTAACCATAACTTAAAATGAAGCCTTGTTCATTTTCTTGGCAAAAAAATGCTGTTTATGCATTATTGCAATCTTAAAGTTGTGTTTTAATCTTGGAGGACAAATCCCCCACAGTATATTGTGATGGGATACTTAGATGTTACCCTACTTATATATTAGGAAAAAAAAAAGGAAAAACCTCACAACTTCCTTTTTACTGCAGAGATTTCAGGATATGCCACTGATGAATACTCCTTGTACATGCATGTTTCAAGCTTTTATGTTCTAATGAGTCCTGTATGCTGCTGTTCTGCATTGTGGAGAAGTTCATTCTCTCCATTACTGGCACAACTCTCTAATGTCTTACAGAATGGCCTTCCTTTCTGTGTTCTCCAGCAGCAATACTTTCTGTGAAGCATAAAATCACAGAATGATTTGGGCTGGAAGGGACTTTATAGATCACCTAGTTTCAAAGCCCCTGCAATGGGCAGGGACACCTTCTACTAGACCAGGTTGTTGAAAGCCCCGTTAAACCCAGCTGTGAGGAGAGGGGACATCCAGAACTTCTTTAGGCAAACTGTTCCAGTGTCTCTGAATAGGATGACTAAAAGAACAAACTGCTAGGCATTTAGTTATCAATTAGGAAACAAATAGTTTTGTTGTAAAACAAGATTATTAATCATCTTCAGATTGGTGGTCTTGTTCTGTCATTGTTTGTGGACTGAATTATAAGGTAGTGATCCATATGCCTGGTTCTCAGGAGGATAAGCCATCATATTTAATATTAAATATCACATGAATTAAAGCCTTTTAGACACAGACACCCCACTGCCCCCAAATACAGTCCAATATGTAACTTTTAATATATTCAAGAATTCCTGTAATTTTGACCTTGGGAGATTAGTGAAGTCTGTACTGGGTGTGCTTGAAGACTTAACAAGGAATTAAATGTTAGTGAATTGCTGCCTCTGTTGCCAGATCTGGGTGAACTGGACAAGTGTATTTCACATGGAATGGGAATGTTGAGTTTTAGACAGGATAAGCAATTTGGCCAGGGTCCCTCAAACCTAGCTGCAGTGAAAACTGGAATTTCAATAGAGTGAGGGCTCTCAACAGACTGGGCTTGCTGATAAAACCTTCATTTTAGTTGACCAGTTTTAATCTTTCAGCACTGTGTTCAGTAAGTGATGGGACTGGTAAAAGTGGCCTGGTGTGAAGCAGTGATGGTACTGAAGACACAGGGAGTTACTTGCCTGCTCTCACTCTCCCTACCTGATTTCCATTTAGCTGTTGTGTGTCACTGCTGACAATTCAGTACTTTGGAGACAAGTTAAAGCATACATCTGCCACATGTTTTAAAATTACTTTTAGCCAGCATTCAAGCTGATACTTCAGATGAACTGCAAGTAACTTAGTTTTTCCTACTTACCATTCTTTCTTTAAAAGAAGCAGGTGAATTCCACAGCTCAAGCTGAGGATGCCTAGTTTAGAATCATAAATAATGTGATACTCTTCATGGCTTATTGTGCTGGCATCAGTGTAACAAAACTATTTCACCATTCTAATCTCATGTGTTCCTGGAGCTTTCAAGTTAAGTGTTGGTAGACAAGCAAAGTGCTAGGTTATGTGATAAAAGCTTCTCTTTACACCCACAGAATAGCAGAGATAAAATGGTAATTGGAGACACCAGAGTAGTATCTTGCCTGGCTATATTCAAAGGTCCAACCTAGGAGACATCAGACCCTTAGATCTCCACAAGCCAGTGGAGAAACATGGAAATGGTGAACTGGGAGAACACAAATTAGGGCCTTTGGAGGAAAGGAAAACCCTGACCTGGCCCCTCCCAGGGTTGGCCCAGGAGGCCATCAGCCAGATGGTCCAGAAAGAGAACCAAGCAACACAGGTTACTTTTGGAGTAAGGGTCTTTGGATTGAGGGGGGAAAAGGGCATTTTGGGACGGCACAGGACTTGCTATAGGATGCTTAGGGGATGAACCAATGGTGAAGTAATCTTGGTCATTTGGGAAGGATCAAGCGTGGGGAAAATAGATAAGGGGATAAAGAAAGGTTGTTTGCATGTTAAGCTTACAAACAAGCACCATATTTATTTGCCCATGCCCTTCATCAGATCTGTGGAACTTGTCCTGTCTGTTCAATTAGTTTCTTTTCCTGAGTGTGTGTGATGGGGGCTTGAGTGAAGTGACTGGAGTGGGATTGTGGGTGTGCCTGTGGTGCCAGCAACTGCAGATTCTTCAATAAGAACATGTGTCAGCTTCTGGAGCGAGACCTCATGTCACAGATGCCCCAGTGGCTGTGGTGCCAGTAGCTGCAGAGTGTGAGTGTGCCAGTGAGTGTGAGCAGTAGCAAAGATGAAGCCTGGAAGACAAGTGCAGAAGGAGCTGGCTATGGGTGGGACCAGGGGAGCCCCACCAGCTGCCAGGGAGTTAGTGGGTCTAAATGTCTTAGAGCAAGACCTATACATGTGTTTGTCTCTAAGGGTGAGACAGTGGGGGTTTAGCTTGTGGAAGATCAGGAGGGTTCAAGCCAGCTGTGTGTACCAGTAGCCAGGGTGGGACTGTGGTCTTGGTGGCTCTTATGTTCAGGTGGCAGCAGCTGGAGAGACTGGCATCCTGGGCCAGGCTACAGGGCAGACTGCTGGGGGGATCTGCTTTGTACATGTGTATAGATACATCTTCTAGTGGAACTCTGTCCTGCTTAGACTGAAGAGGAAAGCAAGGTGAGGCTGTGGTGCTACCTGTGTGTTTGAGCACTCAGTGTATTGATGCCTCTGTCTGACTACGGTATGTAAGTATGTATGTGTGTGTGCCAACAGGGAGTGCACGCTCAGCCGTGCTCCTGGTTGAACCTGGGGACTTGGCACAGTGGAAGTCTCTCTGTTGGTCTGCTGGATTCAATCCCCTTGCTAATGCAAAGAAGGGAAGTAGAAAGCTGTACAGCATCTGTTTGCCTTAAATTGTGAGGCTATTCTTGTAAGCTAATAAGCAGTGGAAAAACGTCACATCCAGATTTTTGCATTTGTGGCTTTTTATCATGACTTACTAAAATGTAGCTTCTGTGATTACTCATTTTAAAGCTGTGTCCAGTCAAGTGTATGAATGTAATCCTGTGAACTAAAATTATCTTGAAATTTAACTGCAATCCTTCTGAAAGGAATATTATATCCACACTGAGAATTTATGTACTGAGTTTAGGCAAGTTGCTACTTAAGGAGATAACAGCAGCCAAGTTGGTCTTTATTCTGAGGGTGCTTTTTGTTTGAAAAGCCTCTCAAAGTACCTTCCAAATTTGTTTTTTTCGCTGTTGTTGGGAGAGGTGTCTGTAATGACAACTTTGCCAAAACCCCATAGTATTGTTCTAAGAATGTGTGTAGAGAGATAGCAAACCCTACCTGCCCTTTTGAGAAACTGACTTTTGTAGTGTAGCTTAGTAACACTGGGCAAGGACTGAAACCAGAGTGCCACTATGCAAGATTATGTACTTCAAATAATTTAATTTAAAGAGACTTAAGCTTTAGTCTCCTACCTAATGGGTGTGTTGCTCTAAGTGCACTTTTCCTAAATATCCTTTTACCATTTGCTTGGCACTTAGCCACCTTTCTATTTTTGTCCATCTTCATGCTAATGAATGGCATGTTATTGGAACAATAAAACAAGCAGATTATGTTGACTGAAGGGCAAGAAGAGAAGATGTTCTAGGAAGATGTACACTTGGGACCTTAGACATCCTTGTGAATTGTGGCTACTTGACATGTACTCAGTTATCTGTAGTCTGATACCTATTATATTTGATGGTAAGGTAGTGTACAATGTATCTTATCTTAGTGTATAAAGTATTTTATCTTATGCAGAAAAAGAAACTTCAAAGTGCAGTGAATGATTACATAGAAAATAATGAAGTCTTCCTTTCTCCAAAAGCAAGCAGGTTATTTAAATAAATCAATTACAATGTATTTTTTTTAGCTGTGTTTTTATTTCTGAGATTAGGCATATATTTTGGGTTTATGGGTTTCCTTAAGAGACCTCTCTGCTGAGTGAGCACTTGAGGTTCATCTGATTGGCTGCTTTAATGCCTGCAACAGTCTGTGGTGGATGAGGGGAGCACCTCTTGCTGCTTCAGTCACCATATGAAGTTAGTGAGCAGTCTGACTACTTACCTGCTAGGAAGTGGCATTCAGACTTCACCTTTTTTCTTGTGATTTGTTCATGATTTCACAGGCTCAGATGCAGGTTTCAGATGTTGAGGCATGCCATGGTGTGTATGTTACCATGTCTACTTGCAAAGGTATTTTTTTCCATAGGAGGGGGTGAAAAGACAGTGCTCTGAGGAAAGCAGAAACTGGAAGGATTGAGGAGCGTCACAAGAGCAATGAAGCTTTCTAATTTTGAAGCTGAGGATTCTGTTTGATTGCTTCATAAAGCTTTTAATACTCAACTATTTCATCACAATAGAAATTTGAAGTGGAACAAGAATGTGATTAAACAATTCTGTGTAGTACCATATTTGAGGTGGTTTGTTACTCATGATAGCTATTAAAACAACAAAACCAGGAAGCCTTCAAACTCTTGGAAAAAGTTACCATGCTTAAAAAGCTAGAAAAAGATTCCAGTTAGCCATTGCTTCTAGAAGTAAGGAGATGTAATCTGTCAAAAAATGAACATACTGTAATCTAATATGTCATTATTAGTGTAATAAGAAAGCTATTCCATGCTCTACTTACTTTCATGCTATTAATAAAAGGCTGCCACATTATATTACTTAGTTTTTTGTGACTTAATTTTTTCACCCTTCAAGCAGGCCAAATTCAGTGATCTGATGCCCACTACATTATTTCATATACAAAGTCAGATGAAGTGACAGACTAGCTGCAAGCTACGAAACTTTGACATTTCAAGAGGATGTGACAAAAGGCATGAAGAGACTTTGACAGCCAGTGAACTATATCAAAACTGCCTAATAGAATTGAAAGGTTGCACTGTAGTTCAATTTGACGTGGTGATAAATGCAGTGCCAGAATTCTGCTATATGCTAATATTTATTTATGGAAGCTTGCATCTAAATATGTAGAAACAATATATAGGATTCCTTTTTAGTCATGAGGATCAGAGATGTACTCTACCTGTTGTCAAAATCTGCTATGATGTAATGTAAAAGGAATACTAGCTTTATTGTAGTGAATTTGTATCATTCCTTAAGCTAAAAACAGAAAGCTGTAGATGAGTCCTTTTCCCTTTTTCTTGTCTCTTTCCTGAATGTTAATGTATCAGCAAATGAAGTCCTCTTAAATGGTGCATGTAAAAATAGAGTGGCTGATTAAGTGCAGAGTCTTGTGTGCTTTTATCAAAATTCTATGTGCCTCCTAAAAGAGGTAATAGACTGAAGTAACTATTTTAAAATAAGCATAGTGATGCTATAAGCATTTTGAGAAATTTGATGGAAGAAAGGTAATCAATGAGACTGCAGTATCTGGGTGCAAGTACAGAGGGGTTTAATGTCACTTATTTTTTAACCAGCATACTGACACTTTTGTAAAATGCCAGACGTGCAAGAACAGAAGGAAAAAGTTGTTATAATGTAGTAAACTTCATTTACTCTCAAGAGGGAGGGGGAAAGCCAACTAATCTCATAAGTGAATGTGATAAAGAGAATTTTTTTCAACTGTTAAGGATGTTCTTTCATCATCTGCCTCTGTGCAAACAGGAAACTAAGCAATACAGGAGGTCTGGATCAAAATGTTACGTGGCAATCATCTTGTACATATTACCTCTGGTACTGTTATTTGGGAATCCTTTATGAACAAAAATATCCACCCCCTTCCCAAAAACTTAAGGAAGCCTTATGAAGAGGTGTAGCTGTTGAAGGCAAGTCTTGCACATGTCATGAAATAAAGACAGCAAATTGGAGACTTGGAAGTAATATGTATGGAAAAAAAAGCTTGTTTAAAAAAATATATGCTGATGACACAGAATGGGAAAGCTGATGAGAGTAATCATCACTAATCTAAAAGTGGGAGGTGGAAGAGTGGCAAATTTTTAATTAAAATCCTGAGATAATACAGCCTTATCACAGCAGAAAGGACAGAAGGAAGTATGGAGTCTGTTAAGTGAATGGCATCTCTGGGAATTCTCAAGAAGGTGTTGCTACAGCAGATTAACACAGTGTTTTGCAGTAGTGCTCACTGCAGAAGACTGTAGAGAAATTCTCAGACTGGGATTTCTTACAGGTGTGGACAAGAGGAACTGTCTTTTAATTAGTACGTTGAGAGTGAATCAGTAAAATGAGTAGGTCATGTAGACCAGATGATATTCACTGAAGTTTTAAAATACCTCAGGTATGGAAGTGTCTGCTTGTTTTCAAAGTGTCATCCATCCCTTACATCAGGCCATGTGTGCTGGAAGAGCAGAAGATGCAAGTGTGATACCATAGGGCTCTAGGAGAGAAGTAAAACTTGGGAGTTTCAAGGAAGTATAAGAATTCTATAAGCAGATAACTGTGGTGAATGTCTGTTTTTAGCTCGAAGTTGTCCTTCATGAAGCAGTTAGAATCCTTTGAGGCAGGGGGGAACAAGTGTAGGGCTGGTATAATGCACTTCGATTTATAAAAAGCATTTGACAAGACCTGCTGCCAAAGGCTTTTAAAGGAAATCAGCTGTTGTGGATTTAGAAGAACTGCCTCTTGTATTAATAACTGGCCAGGAGAGGAGAAAAGGGTAAGACTAAATGATCAATTTCCACAGAGGTCTTTCCAGGGGATTATTCAAGGATATGTGTCCTCAGCAGATTCATACACAAAGGAGCAATGTATGCTGACATTCTGCTAAGAATACAAAATATGCAATCCAAAATCAATGAGGAGACATTCAAGAAGAACTTAAATGCAGAGAAACTGGACAATATGTAGCTGCTGGGATTCAGCAAGTGAAAAGTAATGTGGAGAATGATAACGGTTCTGCTTGTATGGCTGTTGTAAAGTCCTTTGGGAGAAGCTTTGGTATTGTGGGTAGTTCCTTGAAGGTGTAACCCTTTGGGATTATCACTGTGGCATGATTTCCATTGGAGGGAAAGCTGAACAGGATTTAGTGGTGAGAGGAAAGTTTGTGGGTAAATCTTCAGCAGGAGGTTCTTCTGGAATGCTTCCTAGCAAGACCCATTGCTTCATTACAGGGGAACATCTATTATGTGGATTACTCTGAGTACAGAAAGATAGTTTGCAGAGTGGATTTTATGGAGAGGGTTACAGAAGATCTTGGAGAAGAATCCTGATCAACTGATGCTAAATAGAAGAAAATAAAGCACTGCAAATACAGCTACCTTTTCAGAGTTGTCATGTCAAGTGTCATTAATCCTGGTGTCTATGAACAGTTGTCCCATGTAAAACTTTTAAAGTTTCGTTTTCCGTTATCTACATATAGAAATACAAATGTGGATGGACTTGGACATGTGGACTTTAAAACCTGAAAACTGGCATTCTTTATAGAAGTATTAATCAGCTGCAGCTCTGGTTGTCTACAACTAGAGAAGATGGGGTGAAAACTCTTTAAGACTAGAGCAGCTTTAATTTAGACACTTTCCTTCAAGGCTGAGGTGACAACTTTGTAACTTTCACCCTCAGGAAAGAGACTGGTTTATATTTTGTTTAGTTTTCTCCTTTGTGGGTTTTTTTTTTGTTGTTGCTGTTTTGGTATTTTCCTCCTTCAGAGACCTTGGTGAATGTTTCTGGGTCAGGTTTATGTCTGAGCACTGTTGCTTTTGTAAATAATGCAGGTGTTACAACTCCAGTTACAGGACATTTTTTTTGTAATCTTGAATGACTTATAAAATAGACAAACTGAATAGTGTCCTCCCTATAGGTTGTGCTGGTTGATGACCACCTACCAAAGATTGCTGTTAAATATTATGGGTAGTAGAAGAGAACAGATTATCTAGCATAAGCCACCAGAAACACATTTTCATTTAAAATTTGATGTTAAGAAGTGAGGATATGAACCCTTCCTTTCATTTCACAAAAATACTAGCAGAAACCCACCACAATTTTCTGGGTAGTTGTATTTATTTCACATCAGCAAGCTGAGTAAAAGGGAAACTCTTCTCACATGGGGTGGAAAGAACTGGAAAACAGTTCTATTAAAAGTTTTGGATTTTTTATTTAATATGGTTGGTATTTATATTTAAGTGTCATGCAACATAGAATAAATTATTGCTTATCCATTACAAAAAGGGGACAATTAGACCTCCTGGTTTTTTTTTTTTGTTATTCCAAATGAAAAAAAAAATAATTAAAATAAATAGTTTTGTTATATAAACAACTGAGCAAATGTTACAAGGAACTAGAAAAAATTGAGAACTTTGTTATTCTGAGATGGCTCACTTTAATGAAAAAATAGATCTCTAAAAACAAAAACAAAACCCTAAAACAAGCACATCAGGATCTCATGCAGATTTGAACAGGTATTTTCCTGTTTTAAGTTTTGTAACTGTGCACATTAAGCTGTTTTCTTTACTCTTATTTTCAATCTGTTTTTGAAAATGCAAAACACATGAACAGTAATTCCATAATCTAACAAATTCTGTGAGTTTTGAAATGAGGTGGGTTAGTTTTCTCAAATTTTAAAACCAGCTCTGAAATAGTGATTTTTTGTTTGTTTACATTTATCGAGCAAAGCTCTATTCTGCATTTCCACCTGTGATGTAACTTCATTTCAGATGTCATTTAACTGAGCCTCTTCCTTTTTCTGAATTAGTTGCTTCTTACTTACCATATACATGATCTGTTCTGTTCTTTCCCAACCTCAGCTGGGGGCCAAAGTAGAGGTGCAGATTTTAAAGTAACTTCCAATGCAGGTAGGAACTATGGGAAGGAGGATACCTGTTTTCTTGTAGATGGTATGAGAAGTGTAAGTGTGTGTGTGTGTGTGTGTGTGTGTGTGTGTGTGTGTACACACTGTTACTAGCTTAGGAATAGCACTTTCTACTGATGTGCTTTTTATCTGAATACATCATTTGCTGATTGTGAGTAACTGTTTCTGGTAAATAGGACAGCTTGAGAACAGCAAGTATATAAATAGATTATTTTCACTGCATCTCTCACTACCTCCTAATTGATTTAGGATTGAAAGAAAAATATTTTAGATACTAACAAGCACAAGGGGAATGCCTTGTAAAGCACGAGGCCAGAGTTAGTGAGCAATACAAACAAAAGAGAAGTTGTGTAGTAGCTGCAGTATGTAAACATCAAACCAGTTACAGGACAGTGAGTGCCAACTGATAAATGCCCCACTGTAAGCCATGGTAGAGACAGCTGGGGGCAACTGCATTTAGACCCTGTGGCTTGGGCTTATCCTTTGTTTTTACCTCTTTTCACTCTCTTGTTTCTTTAACAACCTTAAACTTTTTATGAGGGAGCTGTTTTAAGGTTGTTTCTTGTTTGATACTGATTTAGTGCTCCTTAACTTTTTTTCAAATCAAAGTTTTATTTATAGTAAATGTTCTGGGTTTTTTTTTAAATGAAAACTTTATAAACCTTCTTCTTTTATAGCCTGGTTTTATGTCAGAGGATGAGCAGAGAAGACATCAAAGAAGGAAGAAAGTTATATTTTTGAATAAATATAACTTTAATGGGCTAAAAATACTTAGATGTCTTTCCTGCATTCAGTGTTTTCTGCAACTGGTTACTTAAAGCAGATGAACTATTTAACCTAAAGGAATAGATAACACAGTCTATAGTACAATGTATGAAGGAAGGTAAAATGAAGGTCACTTTTTTTGTAGTGAAAAAAACTCTTAAGATTGACGTAATCAGGGATATTTGGATCAAAATATAATGCTATATACCCACATGCTGCCAACTCAGAAAGGGAAATTGATAGAAACTGAGCATTTTATAGATGGTGCTATAAACTTTATTCTGAGAGAACCGCATCTGAAAAATTGTGTGGTTCTCTTTTACAAATTAAAATCTGTGAAAAGGAATTAAAGTTACAGTTGAGACTTCTGGAATGCTTGAATCTCTTGCAACTGAGGATAATTCTATGAAATACTAGTCTTTTTCCATATGGAGTAAGTTACTTAGCAATGAAATGTACATATTCAACCTGGATTTTCTGATTTTGAATCTTTTAATCTTGGTATCATTTCTTGATTAACTTCATTGAATTAGATGTGTAATGTTGTCAACTTATTTTTTCACTGCATTTTTTGTTCAACTGACACAGTAGTCAAATTTTATATATGGAGATGAGAATTAACCACCCTTCCCCCTGAAAAGTCACCTAAATGTGAAGAAAGCTAGATGCTGGTATCTCTAAAGTTAAAATTTTAATGAACTCTTCTGAAGAGGATTTTCATGTATTAAAAGAAGACTCAGCTTCTACAAAAGCCAATAAAATGTGTCCTCTATTAGTAACCATGATTGGACTTTCAGAGCAATTGGAAGACCAATACTAGCACAGTGCTTCTCTTATGCCTTTCAATATGTAGCATTTCTTTAAGCCTTTCTGTTAGAGGGGCATTAAACTCCAGTTTGAGGCACAGACCGATTCATACCAGGTCCAGAATTCTTTTGAATAAAAATGAGGTTTAGTAGTTTTTGTACTGGTTGTTTTCTGTAGAAATGATTTACAAATGTTTCAAGTTCAAATATTCATTGCTATTCTGCTCTTACTATTTAAAAAAAAAAAAAAATCTTCCTATGGGAAGTTTGTTCATTTGTTCAAGAATGCATATGGAAATCAGCTAGGGCACGATTGAGACTGCAGAGGGCTGGAAGGAGTTTGCCTTTAGGGACTATGACTGTTCATAGAATCATAGAATCATAGATATTAGAGGTTGGAAGGGACCTAGAAGATCACCTAGTCCAACCCCCCTGTCCAAGCAGGATCACCTAGACCAAGTCACCCAGGAACAGATCCAGGCAGGTCTTAAGTGTCTCCAGAGATGGAGACTCCA
>JAABPQ010016614.1:0-20118 GCA_033439865.1 Alcedo quadribrachys
GAGCCCAGAAAGGGGCCCCGGGCGTAACACCCCTCCCTGGAAAAACAAAATGGGGCAAAAAAATCTGCCCCCCACTCCCCCCCCCCCCCCCCCAGGCATCACCTCCTGGTGCCCCCTGCTCTTACCAGAGGCTCTCAGGATCGAGGAGGCAGAGCTGAAGGGACTCTGCCAGTTGCCGGTGCACCAGGCAGTACCGCAGGAAGGCTCGGCCCCTGCCCACCGGGGTCTTCAGCTGGGGGGAGAGGGTGTTATCCAGCTCTGCCATTCCCATCTGCCTCTCCACACCTCTCCCAAGCTCATGCAGGAGGGAAGGGGATCCCCAAAGCCAAGGCTGAGGGCAGGGGGGACCCCAGATTTGACAAAACCCTTTACAGCACCGGTGAGCGAGTGTTCAGTGCCCAAGTGTGTGTTCACCCATGCACAAATGTATGTTCACTCACAAACGAGCAGAAGTGCCCTCGGGTGCCCTGCCAGCCCGTGCCCACCTTGTCCAGGGAGGTGACAAAGCGAATGCCCTCATGCTCCTGCCGGCGCTGTGCCAGGCCCTGGCACAAGAAGTCCCAATAGTCCTTGCGCTGCCCAAAGAAGCTCCTCTTCTCCTTTAGGTCGAACTGGCAGAAACACAAGTTTGGGCTTGCTTGTTTGGTGGTGTCCCCTGTCCTCTAGCCTGTCCCCTGTGGGTCTGGGATCTAACCAGCTCCCCCAGCAGAGCAAATCCCAATGTCCCCTGGCTGTCCCCTCTTTGCTGGCTCAGTGCCTCAGTTTCCCTTTTGCAGTATGTGCGCTTTTACACACGGGCATTTGTGAGCCTGGTCTGGGTGCTCTGATGGCTGGGGATGCCCAGGTCAGTCAACACACCCCAAAACACCCACCATGGGTTCTGTTCTGCTCTCAGCTGTGTCCCAGGGGAAGGTAAAGCAGGGAGTGATGGGGATGGATGGGTGGTGGTACCTGGAGGAGGAACTCCAGCTGGGCACAGAGGCTGTGCAGCTCCCTGCTCCCGTCTGTCACTGGCAGGTTCTGCTCTTGGTAGCTGCGGTTCAGCTCAGCCACAGTCTCTGTGGGATGGCAGATCTGAGCTGGCACTGCTTTGCCTGGGCAACGGGCACTCTGCCTCTTCCCACCCCTCCTCCCAGCTCCCGGCTCTGGGGATTTCTGCTGGCTGGTGAAAGAGGAACCTGCCTGGGATGAAGCCGGGGAGTGGGGAGAGTGAGGGGCGTGGGTACCTGCCAGGCATTGCCAGACCCCTGGGGCTGGCATCAAGGAGGGGAGCAGGCAGCAGTGTCAGGCTCGGCACTAGGATGCACTGAAGCACACCTGGCAGTGACGGGGTGGGGTGGGTGTGAGGAGGCGCCCAGTATGGCCAGGGTGTGGTGTGCCATGAAGGGGATATGCTGGCACACACTAGCGGGGGACAGGCTCATGCACTTACTCTGCAGGTCCTTGATGATGCGGCTGACCTCCCACTCCCCTGCCATGGCTGTCTCTGGGCATCTGCAAGAGCAGGGGCAGCAATGAGAGGTGCCAGGCTGGCACTCATCTGGCACCTTCAAACTCCCTGCTCCCCTCCTCCCCAGCTCCACTCCAGAGCTACCTGCTCTTAAAGTAAGAGGGGTAGGCTCAGGCACCCCCTTTGCCTGCCCATGTGTCCCCACTACATGGGGTAGGGAGTATGGGGTGGGAAAAGATACGACCCCTTACCACCTCAGTTGTCTATGTGCCATGTCCCAAAATTCTCCCAGGCTCTGACCCCATGCTGTGACCTCTTACTCCATTACTTGGAGGGGCTCCTGAGACTGATGTTCCCCCCCTTGCCCCTTCCTTGTTGTGTTCATACCCTCGTCCCTGTCCCGGTCCCCTAGGATTCAGGATGTGGGTTTGGCGAGGGGAAATGCTGCCTTTGCTTCTGCTCTCGCTTCCCTCACTCACATCACAAACTAGGGGGTGGGGGCACTCCTGGGGAGACAGGGAATGGAGACACACAAAAAAACCTGATCCCCCCTCGGGCAAAACCCTCTAGCATACCATGATCCCTGTGGGACTGGCACAGGATTTGAGTCTTGTGGGCATGTAGTGGGAGTCTGGGAGACATAGAGCAGCAGGGTGCACCCTGGGGACAGGGAGGGCCCTTGGAGGTGGCAGGTCCAGGGCTTAGCACTGAGGGTGGTAGTTGGGCAGAGGGCTGGAAGAGCACACGTGTGTGTGCCTGAGGGGTGCATGTGTGCTCACAGCAGTGTGTGTGCCCAAGCGAGCCTAAGTGTGTATGAGTGCCCTGTGCCCCCTGCCACACCACTGGCTTGGTGGGCAGAGCAGGACACGGGACTCTGGATGACTGAGTTCCCATCTCCATGCCCTTGTGTGAGCCATCCTCCTGCCTGCCCACCCTGCCCATGCCTCAATTTCCCCCAAGAAGAAGAGACCCTTACCTGTGGCCAGGAGCTGTGGGGTGTCCTGAGGCTGTCACTGGCTGGGAAGATGCTGGTGTGTCCCCTCGCCCACACTGTGCCCGCCTACTTCTCCTTTTGTACCTTCTCAGGAGGAAGTATGGCAGGTCGGGGGGGCCACAGGAGCCACCCTCCACACATCCCTCATCATATCAGACACCACAGTTTGGCCCTCTGGCAGCTGGCTCCCTGGTTTGGGAGGTGCCAGTTTTGGGGAGAGGGTCAGTGAGGCTGGTCCCCTTGTACATTCCCTGTGGGATAGGGCTTGGCAATACTTTGAGGGACCTACCTGCAGTTTTTGGGGCAGGGTTCCAGGACCCCTGGGGGATCCCTGGGGCAGCATCAGCCCTTGGCACAGAAACCTCTCCTCCCATGCACAAAAGCCCCCATGGGGCAACAACCCCTGGGCACAGATATTCTCCCCATGAGCTGCAGCTCACCCCAGCAAGGCCTACAGCCCCCCTCCTTCCCAGGCATCTGCCCCCCACAGGCACCAGAGCTGGTGTGCAAACTCTTCTTGGGTGCCCAGAGCAAGCTCCCCCCCTTGCTATCTGTGCCTTGGGGCACCCCTGCCCATCAGTGCCCCTCAGTCACAGTGCCTGAATCCCTTTGCTGTGCCAACCTGGTTCTGCAGGCTCCTTCTGGGCTGGGGACTAAATCCCCTGGGGTCTAGGCAGAAGTGATGCCATCTCATCCTTTCAGTGACTGTCATGGGGACCCGCTGCCATCCCACTTCCCACCACCATCCTGCTTGGTGGATGCCCCCATCTATGACCATCTGCCCCCCTCTGTGACCCACCTCTTAACACCTACAGTCCCTACCTGTGCCACGCAGGGGGTCTGGGGTCACCCATATCCCCCTGGCCAGGCCTCCGCTCAACATCAAAGTGAAAGTAGGAAGTGATGCTGAGCGGGAGCATGGCCCTCCCCACACCCTCCTGTGGGGGGGGGAGTGGGTTGGGCTTTGGGAGCAGCTGAGGGGCATGGGTGAGCTGGTGGCAGTGCCTGGGGGATGAACTCCAACCTCCCTAGCACTCCCTTGCCCCCTGTGGCACTCTACAGTGGGTGGTGCTGTGGGCACGGAGCACAGCACCCCATATCGGATGGGTCGGGTGGACAGAGTGTTGGGGGGTGGTGAAGCATCACCCCACTGTGCTGGTGGGGGTTCATATGTGTGTGGGTGCGTGTGCGTGCATGTATGCAATTGCACACATGTGCAGGCTGCACATGCTCAGCTATAGGTGCAACCCATAAACATGTGGCAGGTCTGGGTGCCACTGTGGTCTCCTGGCAGAGGGAGCCCCTGTCCCTGCTCCAGCCAAGGTCCAGTGAGGGTGTGCTGGGGGCTGGGGGAGTGGTGGAAGAAGATGCCCGCCCGTCCTTGGCGCGGGTGCAATTCAATTAACGAGGCCTGGCCCTGGTTCAGTGCAGCCAATAAAGCTAATGGTCCTGCACAGGCCTGGCGCTGCCTGCCGGGGGGGGGGGGGGGCGGGGGCCATCTGCTAATTAAAGGGGGGTGGGGAACGATGGAACCAGTGGTGATGTCACCTCCCTCGTGCTCTTGGTGGGGAGATGCATGTACCCTGGAGCCCCCTGTCTTCCAGCTCCAGGATAGGAGGCAGGGCTGACAGCTGGGGTTGACAGCTCTGACGAGTGGGGGACCCCTGGGACTTCCTGCACCATGCACCCCTTCCTGGTACTATGGCTTGTTAGGAGCCTTCCTGAGGCAAATGCAATTAGTGCCCAGGCCTGGCATGGCTGCTGCACAGGCTTGGCACCAACAGCTGCCTTGTGGGGACAGGTTCTTGCCCAGCACCACCACGGCATCGTGGCAGTGTCCAGAGATGCTGCTTCCAGCCCCCTCTTGGCACCACCTTGATGGGTGCTGGGGGGAGTGCTGGTGGTGTCCCCAGTGCAACTGCAGGGTGGGGTGCACCCTGTCGCTGCCCTGCACATACCTGTTGGCAGGATGAGGGTGCCTGGGGCTGTGTTGGGGTGTCCTGCAATGAGAAGTTCCCTTGCATGCTGCACCTGGAGCATGGTATATGAGCTAGGCACCCTTTGGAGAGGGGACCCCACAGCAGAGGGGTGGAAGAGGTGTCCCTGAATGTGTCCTCAGGGTCCTGGGAAGGGGAGAAGCTTGGTGGGGTACCAGAGGGGCTGGCAGCAGGGCAGGGAAGCTCCTGCTCTGGGCTGGCACTACCATTTAGGGCTTGGGTTGTGGAGGGGGGTGCTGGAGGGAAACTGAGGCACGGTCGAGGAGGGGTGTCAAGGGTTGAGCTGCATATGGGCACCTGCACTCTCAAATCAGAGGGGGCTATAGGTGGGTGCAGCATCCTGCCGAACCCCAAGCCCCGTGTGCGGGGAGGAGGAAGAGGAGCAGGAGGTGGAAAGGAGGAGGGGGAGGAGGAGGGGGAGCGTGTCGGAGCTGGCTCCCACCCAAGCACTGCAGGACATGGGCGGGCACGGTGCTCCCTGCCTGGCTGCCAGCGCGCAGGCGACGCTGGGGGACCGGCGGGGGGGACAGGGCCCGGTGGGACCGCAGCCCCCCAGCCCATCCCCGCACGGCCCCGTGCCCACCGCCGGGCACGTCCTGGACACCGCCCGGGCACCTGAGCTTGTGGCAGCCGGGGGGAGCACAGCTGGTTTTGACCACCCTCGAGATCGTGCCCTGGGCAAGGGTCGGTCCCTGCAACCCCCCTCCCCGACCGGCTGACCTCCGGGCAGGGGCACCATGACCCGGTTGAGCTGGTGCTTTGCCACCTTGATTCGCTGGGGAAAGTCCTTGGTGTCCTGCCTCCTGCCCCTCCGCGCCTGCCGCCGCCGGGAGGTAAGCGGGCACCGCCGGACACGGCGTTAGGGTCAGGGGCTGCGGGGGTGGGGGCAGGGCGTTGGGCGGGCTCTCGGGGATGGGGGGAGCAGGGGAATGAGGGTTTCAGGCTGCCAGTGGCCCTGCCTGCTCTGGGCAACGGGGTTTAGACCGCATATGAATGTAAGGGTGCCGGGCATGTCCTTTGTCCCTCTTCGCGCCCCCTGTCTGATGTGCCTCTCCCCCTACTCCCAGAGTGGCACTGTAATCCCCCCACCCTATAAACTGCACCCGCGGGCCCCTGCAGTGCCTGGCTGGAGGGGATCTGCTGGGATCTGCCATACAGCGGTTCATGCAAAGAATCTGCCGGCTTCCCTGTGTTCTTATAGTGTGAGCACAGAGGTAGGGTGCCCGGTTGTTCTTACAGCACCCACAGCGGGGAGGAACCCTGTGCCCAGTGTGAGGAGACCTCTGTGCCCACAAAGAGCCTGGCATATCTATGCCCATAAAGTGTTCAGTGTGAGCAATCACTGTGCCTATAAGCAGCCGGCACTGGGGAGTTTTGTGCCCATCAAGTGCTCAGTCTGTGTGGGATTCCTGTGCCCCAAAAAGTACCAAGCATTAGGGAACCCCGTGCTCATGTGTACCCAGCATGTGACATCTTTGTGCCCATTAGCACTTGGTCTTCGTGGGATCCCTGTGCCAAAGGACTGCCCTGTAGGGGGGTCCCTGTGCCCCTGCAGTGCCAGGTGTGGGGACCCAACCTGCTCTGCTGCCCATGCCAGGGAAACTGAGGCAGGGTAGGGAGAACCTAGTGGAGGGCACTGGACTCCTACTATGCCACCCTCACTTGGTTCCTTAACATTTAGGAAGCTGTGCTGTGCCAGCAAAGTGGGTGCCAAAGCCACCACCGGGCAGTGCCTTGGGGAGTGTCACTGCAGGGAGTGACAGACCAGTGTGTGTCAGGACAGGGACCCAGCCTGGAGGAGGGAGAGAGTCCTGGCTCCTTGGGGACTCCGATGCATGCAGAGGACACAGGACTGTAAGCTGCTGAGGGCACGGTGGGGATGCCCAGGGCTGTGGGTGGGTGGCACTGGTGAAGTTCATGGCAGCAGTCATGCGATCATGTCCATCCCCCTATCCATGTGTCCCTGATGTGGTGTAAGAACACGGACTCGTGGGTGTGTGTAATAATCATGTGTTTGTGCATGTTTGTGTTCACGAGCACGCGGATGGGGCTGGCATGAGAGTGAACTGCAGCTTGCACA
This sequence comes from Alcedo quadribrachys, assembly GCA_033439865.1. Taxonomy (NCBI): domain Eukaryota; kingdom Metazoa; phylum Chordata; class Aves; order Coraciiformes; family Alcedinidae; genus Alcedo; species Alcedo quadribrachys. The sequence continues at coordinate 6,522 of JAABPQ010016614.1, forward strand.
AGTGTGGTAGCACAGGGGGTTCCACGGGGTATGTGTCCCTGCGTGGGTGAATGTGTGTGCCCCTTGCCCTTTCCTTGCTCAGACAGGTATCTGCACATGAAAGTGCCCACCCACCATGCATGACATAGTCTGTATGGGTGGTGTGCAGGAGCGTGCCCTGCAGGGCTGTGCTCTGCAGGGGTGTATGGACGACATGCCTGTGTGCCCTGTGCACCCAAGGGCAGTGTGGGGACAGCTCTGGTGGAAATTGGTATGGGAGCCTTGGCGACATGGTGACTGCAGGAGGGGACACACAGAGGATTCCTGCCAAGGGTGGCATGTCCACACCAGTGGTGCCCATGGAAGTGTGTGTGTGTGTGTGCCCCTGTCTGTGTGCATTGCTCCCACAGAGAAAATGAGCCCTAAATGTTGCTCATGGACAGTGTCCCTGCAGCCACCCTTTCCCTGCCGAATGACCCTTATCCCTGCCCTTCTGAGGGCCTCGGGTTTGTCACAGCAGTGAATGGGAGGGGGTGATTTATGGCGGGGTGGGGACACCCCTCTCCATTGGGGCTTTCATTCATGCACCGTAAGGAGGCTGATTAACGAGGGCTGTAACGATGGGGAGGGTGCATGGATGGGTGATCCCTGCTTATTTGATGCTGAGAGCAGGATCAGGACCCCCAGCCTCCCTCTGTCCCTGGGCCTGGCTGGCATGGGGTAGCGGAGATGTTGCCCCCATCTGTCCCCTGTCTCAGCAGGCATAACCCCACAGGGCTACTCCTACCATGGCCCAGTTGGGCACAGTTGAGCAATGGGGTGGAGAACAGTAAGAAAGGGATATTTTTGGGAGGGGATGTGGCACTTTGTGGGGGTGACATGCCACCTTAGCATCGGGGAATGGCAGCTGGCAGCCGGCAGCTGGCAGCCGCCCCCCGTCTCACTCTGCCTTTCCTCTCTGATCTGGCAGCTGTATGAAGCGTACAGACGGGAAACTGACACGGGCAGGGGAAAGCATTACAGTGCTTGTGTCCCCGCCGTACCCACGTCCCCATGCCAGCCATGGCTCGTCCTCCCGGCGTGTCCTTCCCCCGCAGCGCGTCTCCCACTCTGACTCACACCCTCATGGTCACGGCCAGCTGAGCACAAGTTTCCAGCTGGAATTGGAGTCATCACTTTAGGGGGGATGGGGGGACGACACGCACCATGTGCCGCCCGGTCAAGGCCCCCCAGGAGTGGCTGGAGCCAAATCCATCCCTGTCAGGGCCGCGGGCTGCAAAGCCGCTCTTCGTCCCGCCTGGATTGTCCCCCCTCGCCGAGGGCCCCCAGCTCGGCTCATGGATGTCCGCCGATCCCTCCCCGTCTCCCATCCCGGGACCACCCAGGGGACGCTGCTGGGACTGGGGTGGGGACACACCCCGTTTCAGAACCCGCTGGAGGAGTGACGGGGGTGAGGTGGGTGGATGGTGCCCCGCGGGTCAGCGGAGGAAATGGATCCCAAATGTGTATGTGTATGGAGAGAGCGGGGCCGGGACAAGGCACAGCCCCGTTCTGCCCCTCTCCCCGCAGTTCCCTCAGCCCCTTTTTTGGGCCGCTTCCAGGGCCACCTCGGACGGGGTGCTGGTGGGCGCTGTGGGAAGCGGGCGGGGGGGGCTTTGCCGCTCCCCCTTTCTCCCCCCTGATGCAAGGGGCGGTGTGGGGCTGGGGCGGGGCGAGCGGGAGGAGCGAGGGGACCGGAGGGGCTCGGCCGGCCGCGGGGCCGCGCCGCGGGCAGCATGACCGGGGTCTGCCTCTCCTGCCTGCTCTGGGTACGGCCCGCACCGGGGGCACTGGGCGGGGTTGGGGGGCAGCAGGACAGCAGCGCGTTGGGTCCCGCCAGCGGGGTCAGGGAGCGGGGCTGGTCCCGGGAGCGGGCGGTGGATGAGACTAGTTACAGGGGGGGACCGGGACGGAGCGGGGGTGGACTGGGAGCGGCGGTGGACTGGGAGCGGGGGCGGACTGGGAGCGGGGAGGAACCGGCGGTACTAGATCGGGACCGGTTCTGGGGAGACCGTGACCGAGCGAAGAGCGGCAGGGATGGCCGGACATCGGGGCGGGGCTGGGCTGGGGGGACCAGACAGGGACCGCAGTCGGGAGGAGCCTCGGGAACCGGGGACCGCGGAGCGGGACGCAGCCTGGGAGAGCGGCGGCCGTGGGCATCGGGGTGGGGGGTTCACGAAGGGGTGCACCGGGCTGGGATGGGGGACAGGGACACTGAACAGGGTGTGTGTGCCTGTGAAGGAGGCGTGGGGTTCTGAATGGGGAGCGTGGGGGACTGATCCCCCACGATGCTCAGACGGCGACACTGGCTGGGGAGCCCCGCCATTCCCTGGGGTGGAAACTCTGCTACCCCACTGGAAGGGAAACTGGCCACACAGAGGGGAGCCAGTTAATGCTGAGGGCTTGGAACTCTTATCTCCAAAGAAGGGTTGCGAAGTGCTGGGTGTGCCTGAGCCTACAAGGCTGGACCCAGGTGTCTCGGTGCCCCACACCCAACCTAGCTTTGCAGCCTCAAGGGAACCGGGTGACCCCCACGTCCCCCAGGCTGCACCTCTCTGCAGTGCTGGGCAATGAACCCAGGCCTCCCAGCTCCTGATCAATCTGGCATCTCTCCCCTGTGCCTGTTCCAGCCCAGGACACCCGGGTACTCTTCCAGCCCTCTAGGGTCTGCGTGTTGGTGGGCCTATGTCCTATGCCACGCCCCCTTCTTCCCACCCCTTTGCTGTGTGAGGTCTGACACATGGATGTGGGCACCCATGGGTGGCTACCCAAGTGGTATCCTCAAGAGGTCCCTCAGCCCCCCACTGCTTACACCCAGCAGTCCAGATATAGAAGCAGAGAGGCTAACTGGGATCCTGCCAGTATGGAGCTAGGATAGGGTTGCTTGGTGGGCTGGCTTCTCAACTGGCAGGGTGGCACTGTTGTGAGCAGGGTGCTCCTCCAGCATCAAGGAAGTAGGTGCTCGGTCGGCAGCCCCCTGGCAAGAGGATGGTGTTGGCAACGGGACAAGTAGAGGGGACTCTGTGGGATGGGAACATGGCAGGGGGGTGGGGAAGTGCTTTCCCTAGTGAGGATAATTACCATTAATGAAGCAGGCCCATGCAGACATGGGGGGCCAGGGCGGGGTAGGGGGTACGTGCACAGCATCCTGTCTGGGTCCCTGGGAGTGGGGGGCAAGGCCTCTTCCCGGGGCACCCTGCAGCAAAGCTGCTGCTTTGCATATGCAAACGAGCTCATGGCATCGTTAGGCCTTGCTGTCACCCAGCAACTGCGGTGTGGGAACCCCTAGCCTGGGGGAGCTTTTCCCACGGCTGCTGCCGGGTGGGTGACAACATCCCTGTACACACGTGTGTACATGTGCGTGTGTACACCCAGCTGTGTGCACCCTGGTCCCTTACAGGGTGGCACAAGCACCAGAGGCTGCTGAAGAAGCAGATCAGGAAAGTTGCCTGGGCAAGAGGGGCTTGCACATGTTGTACAAATTTGTGTGAGCGTGCACACATGTGCACCTGGAAACATGGAAGTGTGTCCATGTGTCTGCCACACACTTGCACAGTCACAGGCGTGCATATGCATGTGCACGTAGTGCCCTGACACTCGTGACGTGTTGCATATGCAGCACCCTCACAGCCCCGGGGGTGTTTATGTGCACTCAGCCCTCCTGCCTGTCCCTGCGCTGGGTGAACCGAGGCAAAGAGGTTTCAGGGTGAGGGTTAAGCAGCACCCTGACAGTTTGGCACTGTCACCCTTTGCTCCGGTGCGATGCCGAGGCTGGAGGAGAGTGGGGAGCCTGAGAGAGAGGGGGCTGCCAAGCTTCTGCTTAATCTCATTAGTCTTGGCATGAAAAGGCGGATTTATGGGGGCTCGTATCTTCATTTGGCAGTGGGTGGGTGGGCAGGGCTGGTGCGCTGCCATGTGGTGCTCCTCCCGAAAACAGAAAGGCGGGAGGTGACACTGTCTGCAGTTGTGTCAGAACCACCCCCAGCACCCCTCTGTTTCCCTGTGAGAGCACATGCACACATTTGCACCTTCACACCATGGCCCCTGCACACTTTCACGTCCATCTTGCACACATACGTGTGGGCTGTGCCAGGCAGGGAGGGCATTGCTGCTCACACTGAGGGGACACTGCACCCCCACACACCCCCATGAAACACCCCAAGACATGCTGCCTGGTGTGCAAACTGAGACATGGTGCAACATGGAGATACTCCTTGCACAGGCACCCTGGCATCAGTGGGGTGTGCACAGATCTGTTTGCACACATATCTGGGTGTTCACACGCTTAAGTGTAAACACACCTGTGCACACCCTGACTTGTATATGTACATTCAGCTGTGCTCACATGCACATGACTACATACACATGTGCATGCATGCGCATGCACGTGTGCACATGACTGCACGCACACGTGTGCATATATGCATGTTCACCCTACACACCTGCAGCCATATGTACTTGTGCCTGCACACGTGTGAATGCACCCACATACAGGAGGCACAGGGGCACACCCTCAGTGCACACACAAACACACAGACACGCCTGTGCATCCACAAACACACACACTGGCACGTGCATGCGTGCCCAAACACACGCGGACACCCGTGAGCGCGGGCGCGGGCTCGCTCCCGTGTGGGCACTTACAGCGAGCTCTGCGCGCGCAAGCGGGAGCACACGCGCGTGCACACACACACACACACACGCGTTCACACACACGCGCACTAGCGCGCGCGCGCGCCCACGGCGCTCTGGTGTGCCCCGCCAGGGGGCGACAGAGCCTCTTTAAAAGGGCCGCTTCAGGGACTGGGGGTTGGGGGTTGTAGTGTCCCCCTGCCCACCCAGGGACGTGGTGATCCCCTCCCTCTTCCCCCCTTCCCCTCTCTCCCATTTTCCTGCCCACCACCCCACGGTGCCCTCCCGCGGTCCCCCTGCAGAGGGCATGGTCCCAGGTGTCCGGGTGCAGGGGGAGGATGCGCACACACTTCTTTATATGAAGGGGTGGGTGGAGGATGTCCCCCTGCCCAGAGGGAAACTGAGGCAGGGCAGGGCTGAGTGCCCGACTTCCCATGCCACCTTGTTCCTGCTGACAAAGCTTAATGTTCCTCCTAGCCTCAGGACCTGGAAGACCCTCCAGCACACTCTTTCAAGATGACGAGTTTCAAGAAGGTGAAGGCCTGCGGGATCTGCCGTCAGGCCATCACACGCCAGGGCAGCACCTGCCGAGGTGAGCTGGGCACATGCGTGTGCAAAGGGATGGGGTCAGCACATCAGGGGATGCAGGTGTGTTCCTGCACGAGGATGCAAGGTGGGAACACGTGCCTGGGCCAACCTGTGGGTGTGCAAGGCTGGTGCCTTGGCAGGTGGAAAGGTGGCTGGGAGGTGAGAGTGGCCCATGGATGAACTTGCACGCATGCGTGTGACTACGTGCTCGGCTACACGTTTGTGCAGCGAGCGTGCAACTTTCGCCGCAAGAGCGTGTGAATGCACGCGGGTCTGTGTGTGTGTGTGGGTGGTCACACCCTCTGCCGTGCCTGCTGCCCGTGGACTCTGGTGGGACGCAGGCGGAGCGGCCCCACGCACGTGTGCCCTGCCGCGGAGCCCCGTGTGATGGGCGGGGAGCGGAAACACCACTGGCCGCGGGAACAATGTGGCTTCCTGCACTGAAGGAAACGGCCCCGAGGGGGGACAGGGCCCGAGGGGTGGCCATGGACGGCACCACGGTACAAAGGGACATTGGTGTCCCCTAGGGATGGGACATGTGCTTTGGAGGGTGGCCTGGCAGTGCACTGTCTCGGTACATGTCCCCAGCAGTGGCAAACACACGCCCTCACCAACAGTGCGCACATGCCATACTCTGCAGGGGCGTGGGTGTGAGTGTGCAAGAGCAGCACGAAGATGGGGGGGCACAAGCATCTGCAGCAGTGCCCACCCTGGGGGCCACTGCATAGGGCACCCACAGTGCCTTTGTGCACGCCAGTGCACGTGTGAGGCCTCGTGATACATGTCCGTGCAGAGCTTCCCTTCGTGCCATTAACCCCTGGGCACTGGGGTTTGCATGCATGAACACTGCCCAGCAGGTTGGCACTGGGCAGGGGGTGTGGCTTGTGCACATGAGTGTGTGCTGAGTGCCACATGCGTGTGCATATGATGCTGTGCTGGTGCCACCTGGAGCATGCACACGTGTGTGCAAGAGGTGGGTTTCCATGTCTGTGTGTACACATGCTGACATCCTGTGCCCAGTGCCAAGGTGCTCCATGCCCCACAGTGCAGGGTGCCTCCCCCCCACCCTGCCCTGCATGTGGGGTGCCTGTGTGCTGCCCCCCAGCAATGCCCTCTTTCCTGCCTCCACTAACCGTCTATCACCTTTGCCTCCTACAGGCTGCAAACTCTCCTGCCATACCAAGTGCCAAGCCAAGGTAAGGTTGACTCCCCGAGGCGTGCCCAGACCTCCCTGGGGTAGCACCAGCAACTTGGAGGGGTGATGCCATGGTCCATACCAGCTGACATGGGCTGGTGGCTATGGGCTGGTTGTGGTGACTCTAGTGTCACTGGTGGGTGAGGCTGGCAGTGCCATCTGGTTGCCTGGCTCCTGATGGCACATGTGCATCTGGATACAGGGCTGAGTTTTGGGGTGCAGTCCTGGTCAGAGGCTTCTGGCAGGGGATCCTTGCCTCAGCACCTAGATTGAGGTGCCCTTTGCCAGCATGAGTTTCATGCACCTCATCCAAGTGCTGCCCGCAGTGCACATGTAATGTGGGCTGAGCACCTCTCCTGATACCCAGCGCCACTGGGGGCGGGTCTTGCTGGCAGGAGGGAGTGGAGCTGAGGATGCCCAGTGTGATGACTGTCTGCCCAGCTGCTGCGCTGCTGGAGGAAGACCCTACATCAAGTCAGGTTCTCCAGGGAGCTGGAGGTGGGCACAGTGCCCGGCACTGCACTGCTGGGGCAGGGGAGGCTGCGTGCTCCCGAATCCCCAGGGAGGCACAGGGGTGCCAGCCGGCTCTGGGGCTGGTAGCTCGGGTGGGAAGAGGCTGGTGTGCCCTAGGCAGGCAGCGTAGGCTGGAACATGCCTGTGCCCATGCCCGTGCTCATGCCCAGCCAGGCAGGGAGGGAGAGGAAAGGCCTGGGGGGGGTGGTTGTTCTGTGCCAGAGGCTGGGCACGCGTCGGGCTTTGCAGGGTGCTGCGGCGTGGGTGGTGGCACAGGGCAGGCGCTGGGAGAATCCCTGTCATCGAGCCCCAGACGGGGGTTGGAGGAGGTGGGGGCAGTGAGGGCACCTTGAGGATGTGCCCAGCACCGTTGGGCGTGTCTAGGAGGCACGGTGGGTCTTTGCCACCCTGGGAGCACTCTGCCATCCTGAGGACTCTGAGCAGTCTGAGGATCCTGTGCCAGTCTCCGGACCTTATGCCGCTCTGGGGATCCTGTGCCAAAGACACCCAGGGGCTGAGACCTCAGAAAGTGGCTTTGCCTCCACACTGGGATGTCGCAGGGAGAGGCAAAGGGGGCATGGAGAAGGGGATGCCCTGTTCAGCAGGTGGTGGTGGGGAGTGTCAGTGGTTTCCAGGCAGGAGGGAGTATCAGGAACCGCGTGTGTCTGGGTGTGCGCCCAATGGGGATTCTCTTATGTCTGCTATGGGATTGTGCACCAGGAGCAGAGAGCGTCACACCAGAGTCCCAGCATCAGGGCAGCCTGTGTGCAGGGGCAGCCCGTGGCTTGCTTCTCCGGCCGGCTGCATTTCATTAGCCTCCATTACCCTTCCCACGCTTTCTGGAAGCCTGTGCCCCCTCAGTGGGGCCGGCTAGCCAAGGGGTGTGCTGCTTGGGGGTTGGGGGGGGATGCATGCATGGGGCCAGGGCCAGGGGCCTTCTGCAGAGATCCTTTGGGCCAGCGCCCAGGGAGGGGCTCCTCTGGCTGGGCAAGCAGCCAGCTGACTCACACGCTGGCTTGTTATTGTAGGGTCTCCGGGGAGGGTGTATATGGGGAAGGGGCTTGGCACTGAGCAAAAATGGACTCTTGTCTACCTGAAGCCCCTTATGTTTAACCCCTGCATCCCCAAGATACTCTAGAGGGGGAATATGGTCTCAGCCCCAAAATGCTGGCAGCTGCAACTCCCGGTGTTTCATCCTCCTGCCCTGGAGCTGCTGTTGGGGTTCTGGTGTCTTTGCCTCTGGTAGCTCCTGACCCTGGAAACTATCCCACCAGGCTATTGGCAGCAGCTTCCTCTTGGACCCTATATTTACCCCTTTGGGACATGCCCTGACCTCTTGTTCTGTCCTCCGACCGTTCTTTGGCACAGACGCCTCCTGGCTAGCTGCCTCCCAGCCCAGATGGGGGAAGCCCCCAGTTACAAACTCCAACTGGGCAGGATGCGGTGGCAGGGAGGGAGAGAGGAGACACAAGAGGGTGGGTAGGAGGTTGGTGAGATGTCAAGGGATGCACTGGGCATGATGGGTGTGGGGTGCCAGAGGGTATCATGGGTGTGATGGGGGGATATGGGGGAGTCTCTGGGGTGTATGTAGGGACACCCAGGAGGTTTTGGAGTGCTGGTGAGTGCCACATACCTGAGGAAGCAGTGAGTGGGTGGAGCTGTGCCAGGGCAGACAGGCAGGATCTGTGCCCTGGCAGAAAGCTGCACTCCTCGAGGATCCCTCTGACAGAGGAACACCAGTGGGGCCAGCAGTAGGACCTTTGCCTGCAGTGGCAGCAATGCTGGCGGGGTGCCTGACGCTCCTGGCTCTGGGGGGGGGCTGGGGCAGCTACATACACATCAGCTGGAAAGCATGACACTGTTCCCATGCCCATGTAAGGCCCTTCTCGCACCCGGCCCCTCTGCTCAGGGATTTTTCCATGCTTAGCAAACTACCCTCCCTCTGAGGAGGAGGACGAATGGATGGATGGACACTGGAGTGTATCTGACCCTGTGTAGCCTTCCCCCTCCCTCCCCATGATGAAACCGCCTGCCCAAAGCAGGGGTGGGTGTAGCTTCCTTTGAAAATTGGGGAAACTGAGTCACAGAGCCCTGCTCAGGGGCAGCTAGAGGTGGAAGACACAGCGTGGGGCCCAGTGCTTTCCATAGCAGTGGTCAGGCGTGGATGAGCCCACTCTCTGGCATGTGGAAGCTGTGGCACAGCCAGGATGTGATGATCACACTCTCCTCCTGGCTGCAATGGAGAGATGAGCCTGGGGATGCTCTGAGCAATGGGGCCATGCAGGCGTGTCCCAAATCATAGGGCAAGATTGGTGTTGAGGGGATCCATGTCCACCTGAATGTGCTTACTCATACTGGAGCTGGGTTTTGCCATGATGCTGCCTGGAGAAGCTGAGGAAAGATGGGGGATGATTGTTTTCCCATTGTGGGAGCTGGCCTGGTGTTGGCTGGTTTGGCTGGGGGACAGGGAGAGCTGTGGTGTTTGGCTGCCGAATTGACTGGTGATTGCCGGCGGGTGGTTCTGGGAAGCGGTGGCTGTGCCAGCCCCTGGGCCTGGCAGTGCTCCAGCCTGCCCTGCTCACTGGTTGCCACATTGGGGCCCACAGACCCTGGGGAAGTCAAGGTGCCGGGCCTTGCTGAGAGGGGAAACTGAGGCATGGCACATAGCGTGGAGTCGAGGTGTCTGGAAGCTATCTTGTCCCCTGGTGTCTCCCTCTGGGGAGCTGACAGTGGGCTGCTGGGCCATACGTGTGCATGTGTGAGTGACCAGACAGAAGTGCACTTGCACAAAAGGTCATGTGCGCATGTATGCGTTTGATCACGTGTGCTTGCATCGTGTGTGCGCGTGAGCCTGTGGCGTGTGCAGGAACACCCACCTATGTTGAACGAATGTGCTGGTGCGTGGGTGGGCGGTCACATGTATGTGCTCCCAGTTCAGTGCCATCCACCCTTGCGAGCCTCACACCAGGCCCAGCTTGTTTTTCAAGTGCCCCCCTGCAATGGGACTCCTGGGGGGGTGTTTGTCCATCATTAAACCGGGGTCTGGAGCAGGGCCAGGGCCAGGCAGCCAGGCGCATCCTGGCCGGAGCAATCGCTCCCCGTGCCCATGGCAGCTATGGAAGGGGGTGGAGGGGGGAGCAAGTGGGACCTGTGCTGGGATGTGCAGTGGTCATGAAATGGATGTGCATCTCCTGCCTTCAGCTGCTGCTGAGGATCCTCAGGCTTGTAAAGCAAGTCAGAGAGAGACAGGGAGCAAAACTGAGGCAGGGGGAGGTGTTGGCTCTTCTTGGGAGGGCTTGACAAGTGGTGATGGGCACCCTGCAGCCAGGCTGTGGCCAGAGGCCTGGGCAGTGCTGGGGGGCATGGTCAGGCAGTACATTGAGGTGCCTCCCATGGCTGTGCCAGAAACAGGGGCTCCAGGGAGGTGACATCCACATTCCAGCTGCGGTAGTCTTGTGCTAGGGGATGTGTGGCTGTCCTGTCTCCTCTCATCTGCCCAGACACCCTGCCCTGCCGCCTCCTCCCCGCCCAGTGGAGGGGATGACGTGCCAGTCATGCGGGGAGCTGCCTGTCCTGTCCCTGATGCCCCTTAAAAGCCACCTCCCCAGCACTTTGGGACAGCTAATTAGCAACACCCCTGGTTTCCACAACAGAACAGGCGGCGGGGTGGGGGGGAGGAATGCTGCAGGAATGTGTCCTTGGCCCTGGCACCCCAGCAGGGGTGGTGAGATGAGGGGCTGTGGGGGTCAGCCCTGCCCTAATGCCATGCCAGGTCATGTTTGTGCAGAGTCCTGGAGGGGGTTCTGGTTTGTTGTTTTTTGTTTTTGTTGTTTTTTTTTTTCCCCTTCCTCTTTCCTTTCTCCCCTTCTTTACGTCATTGCCCAAATATTCGGCCTCTCTCAGCTCTGGGGTGGGGGGGGGGTCAGTTCTGCTGCTCGGAGGAGCTGGGGCCCTTCTCTGAGCCCTCCGGGTGCTGCTGTGTGATGGCGATGCTGGGACTGTCCACACTTGCTGCACCGGGGAACACTGGCCGGGGCTGGCCTGGGAGGTGTCAGCTGAGGCAGCGAAGACCACTAGCTCCCCATCTTGGGGTCTCCCAGTGTCAGATTCAAGTCCTCAGAGCCCTGGGGTGGTGGGAGGTAGGGTCTGGGCTAGACAGGGGCTCCCACAGAGGTTCTCTGCCTCAATTTTCACTGATTTTTTGCCTTCCAAGAAAAACTTTGCATCTCTCATGGCCATGCCTCCTGGGACCTACCTAGGACCAACCCCAGCATTGGCCAAGGGGTGTCACTGACCCTAAACCAGGTGAAAGGTCTGGCTCAAGAGGGGCATCTCCAGACCCTGTGCTGAGGCTTCATCTCCTCCTATGTGCTTTCACCTCCAGAGATGACCACCCATGGGTGCATGGTCCCCAAGTCCCCTTTCTTCCTCTGACATCTGGGACAAGCTCAAGAGTGCTTGTTTTGGGTTTCTGAGGAGATGGTTCAGATGTGGGGTGGTTTCTCTGGGGGTGTTGGGAGGACCCTGATGGGTGCAGAGGCCACTGGAGCCAATTGGTTGACTGCTGGAACTGCTTCCACCAGCACATTGACCTGATGGCTCTGGGAGGTACTTTGATGGCTGGAGTTCAGGGATGTTGTCAGCATTTTTCCAGCTGTGTCCTGTGAAACGGACATGTCATTTCTCCAGGGGACAGCTCCCATCACCTCCCGGGGGACAGGGACTTGCTGTCAGTGCCCTTTGCTCACCCACTCATTTCCATCCCACTCAAGTACTGATACTTTTTCATCTGGTCCCATTTCTTATGATGTTGGTGTTTCCCAGGATCTGGGAGCCATCCCACAGCTGCAATCTGAGGTGTCAGGGCTGTCAGGGTCCATGTGGGGGGTCTGTGCTGGTGCCAGGCCCATGCCTTGTACCCCTGGTCCTTAATTGCCCCTCCATCCTACTTACATCACTCCCCTCTTTTTGAGATGCCTGCTTTTGGGGTACTGTGGTGTTTGGGTGGCTTGTTTTTTGGGTTGCCAGTGGATCCCTGGCAGGGGTGATTGTCTCTAGAGTGGTGACTATTGAGGTCTAGCCCCATGCCCTTGGGTGCTGGGGGGGGCCAGCAGTGGGGTAGGTGCCTGCTTGGGAGATGGGCGAAGATGTGCCCCTGGGGATGTTGGGGTGTCCACTACTTCATCCTCAGCAATGGAAAGGATCCACTGGTGTCTCCAGCAGCTGGGGAAACCGGGGCATAAAGGAGCTGGGCAAGATTAACTGGATTGAACTCACAGGGGTGGTGCATTTTACGAGAGTCTTGGAGGAGGGCAGAGGGAGAACCCCTTGCCACCAAGCCCTCCCTGGTGACTTTTTTGGGGGTGGTGAGGCAGGAGAGGTTCCCAGGGTCCTGCCCTGCACTGGCAGAGCCAGTCCTTGCTTTTTGGCTGAGCCTGCGGTGCGAGAACGGAAACGCAAACAGGAGTGGGGAGGCGTTGGGTGAGAAAATGTCAACAGCACTGGGCTGGGTGCCTGGCTCGCCACCTCTCTGGCAGGCTCGCCGCTCTATGGGCCACTGCCAGTCAGGCTCCCCCCTGCACTGCACCACTGGGGGCTTCCCTGCTTTGATCCCATGTCTCCAACACTGAGCACTTGCTCACACAGCAGGATGAGGGGTGGGGATGCTCCAGGGGTGGCTAGGGAGAGCAGGACTCCATCCATTGCCACACTGAGCCCCTGAGGAAGAGGAAGGGAGATGGGAGAAAGTCGGGGGGATGCTGGGTGCACACTGGGTTTGGGACAGGCAAGCAGGAATTGGTGTGTCTTCATGTGCTGAGGGACAGCTGGGACTTTTCCAACATTTTGGCTTTGGTTTTTAAATGGGGGTGTGATCTGGTAAATCTTCACATCCCCCCAATACCAAGAGTGTGGGGCACCCAAGGACCTTTAATCAGGCACCTTGTCCCATGTGCAGGCAGGGGGGAACCAAGTTGTGCAAAGGGGTGCCAGGCAAATAAAAGCCCCAATAAGGGCCCCACATCCCTGTCCCTATCCCCCCTCCCGCCAAGGGCATGGGGACGCTGGTGGCGTCACGCGGGGTGATAAGGCCCCGACCCCGCTGTGCCCCGTCGCCTGCCACGGCCCCTCGGCACGGGGTGCAAGGCACTTTGCAGGGGGAGCTGGTGGAGGTGTGCGAGGGGTATTTTTTGGGGAGGTGTCCGTCCACTTACCAACACCCCTCACCCGCGGCCAGCTGCCCGAGCTGGGCTCCCGGTTGCCTTTAAGGGCGTTTTGGGGGGAGGCGAGGGGAGCGGATCGGGGCTGGACTTGGAGCGCGCCGTGCAGCTGGGGAGAGAGGGAAGAGAAGAAGAAAGAGGGAGAAGGAGCGAGAGGAAGGAGGGGAGTGGTGGAAAAAGACGCCCGGGACCCCCTTCCTCCCCAGGGTCGGGGGCCGGCGCCCCCGGGCTCCCCAGCCCCCGGCCGCCCCGGGGGGTGCGGAGGGGAGCGGGGGGCCGGCGGGACACCCCTGCGCCCCTTCACCGCCGGGGTCCCGCTTGCGGAGAGCGAAAGCCTTCGGTCTCTCCCCCTCCTTCCCCCAGTCTGCACCCAGGAGGGCGGACACGTCCTGTGCGAACTGTCAGCCCACCACTACCACCCGGTGGGGGAGGA
>JAABPQ010016616.1:6592-16820 GCA_033439865.1 Alcedo quadribrachys
AATAATTAAAAAAAAAAATAGAATAAACCCCACAACTTAATCCAGAGCATCACTAATAAGAAGAAACAAGCTAAAAATATAATGTATTTGTACAAGTAACAAATAAATATATGTTACTTGTAACAGTAAGCACCTATCAGACCCTTTGCCAGCACAACATAGACAGGACTTCCTAATTTCTGGGCATTGTTTTTGACAGTACAAGTTCTCCTCTGAAACCAACAAGATTGCTTGAAATGCTTAAGCATAAAAATAAAATTAAAACCATGGGAAAAGCACCAAAAACACAATCATGTTACACTCTCCACTTCCTACTATCAACTGCTTTGAGAAGCTCTTACCTTCATCTCCCATCCTGAAGAACACATCTCCATAGGAGTTTTTATTCAGTGAGGTTATTTTACTGGTATCACTGGTACTGCTCAAATTCAGGGAGTGTGCAAAAGCCTGTGCAGCTCTTGTCCAAGTGCTAAGATGGAGCTAACAGAAAGCTTGGCCTAAAGTACTCATTTTACCTACAAATCATGGGGATGACTTGAGGGTTTATCACTTAGACTGAGCTGTTTCCCTAACTTCTCAGGGTTATGCTGGTAAATGGTGCTTCTGGACAAGTACAACCCAAGGTTCAAGAAATCTTTAAAAGAAATGTTTTTAGAAATAATAGAAACTAGAAATAGTGGGAAAACATGATTGAAATCTCAAATACCTTGAAACATACAGGTCTTGACAGATCAGGCTCTACCTCTTGGAAGTTCTGGTTACAGACTTAAGAAAATTCTATTTTATTTCCCCCCAAAATTTCAAAACAAGCCTTAAATTTTCATGAGGTTAAAAGTGCTGGGACTGAAGAAAACACTCTGAGTTAGTGTTCCATATGAGAGTTTATAAAGTTGAGAAGATAGATAAATCAACTGGACATAAAATACTCTGAATATACAGCGTGACCTTTTATTATTAGAAGTGTTTTAATTCCAGATGCATTTATATTCTAAACAAAATGGATGTGCTACTAGAGCACAAAAATCAACAGGGCCCAGAAGGTAAATTTGTAAGCCAGAGTCATTAAGAAACTAAATATGCTAGGAGAAAAAAAAAAAAAAGGATCTTTTGCAACTGCAGTATTACGATTCCAACAGATTAAAGAGTCATCTCATTTTCATAATGTCATTACTTACACTATAAATCAACTGAAGTAGGAACTACAAGCAGCTTTGTCATAATCAGGCTGAAAAAATCAAAGTTCCAGAAAGCAATTGTGCTGAAGGCATCATCATTGTGCATCCAAAGCCCCCAAAGTGCTACAGATTTATCCTTTAGATGATCTTTCAAGAGACAAACAAGAGTGTGCCAAGGTACCAGTTTATTACCTGCTGACACTGAGCTGAAAAGTGCTGTGTGAGAAATTCTTTCTTCTGGGTGTCCAGGTGCTTAAGATGATCAAGAAAGAGGTGCTTAGCAAATGACCTGCCAGGTAACACTGTGAAATGGCATTTTTCAGGGTTACTGAAGAGCTTTGCAGCTCTTACTTGACATGTCTGCATCTTCAGACAAACAGTTTCACTCTCTCCTGCATAAAGACAACTCTACCTTGGTCAAAGGGGGAGACTTCCCAGCAGAGAGATGGCCAAGGAAGGCTGCAAATGTTTGTGCTTTAGGGACTGGGATAGGGAAAGGTGGCATGATTTGTAATTATTATTTTATTCTTTTTTTTTTTTTTAAATACTTGTTGAGTTTCAGGTTAGAATTGAGCCTATTTCTGAAGGCAGTTAGGAAACAGAAGGCAGCAGATTTTTCATGATGCTGTCTAAAGGCAGTTTTAAATGCCTCCATGCTAAACATCACTGATTAAAGCTCCCCAAATTCCATCTGTTCCTCCCAACAAAGCTACACCCAAAGGCAAATAACACAGTTCCTCCTCAAGCCAAAAAGAGGGGGGAAAAATAAGACACCTAATGCCATAGAAATACACACAAATGGTCATAAAACTCAGTTCTTCAGCTTTATCAGAGGAACAAGAGTTTGAGAAGCAAGTGGAAAATGGTATACAAGGAAGATTTGCACCTAAAGGGATTTCAGTTGGGACTTTTCCATTCTGCACATCATTTTTTAAATTACCAAAGAATCAAACACATACAATATATATAATTATCTCTCTATATATTCTCTAGAATATACAGCATGGGAGACCTGAAAGTACAGCAAGTTTTCTTCAAGGTTTTTCCAAGCTAATCACTGCTGTTCCTTTTAAAAGGCAAACAGAAGAAAATGTGGCTTTGCTAGTTTGTCCAGTCAGCAACAAGGCTACAGTTCATATTTACTCAAAGCTTTAGAAATATTCTTTTATCTTACATGGTTAAGGACTCCTTAATTTTGCTGTCCACAATCTCCTTGTACAGAGCAGCTGACATCACCTCTTCCATGGGACACATGATGCCATACTCTTCACAGCCATTCTCCTGGACCAGAGGATCCAGCTTATGAGGATCAAACATGATGTTATTTGGTGTCACTAGCAGCACTCCATTGACTGTACCCTAAAAAGAGAAGAAAAAGCAGCTGTAAAATATATAAAAACTTATAAAGAGCATTATCTACAAATATATCTTATTGAGAAATGTATACGTTCAGTTTATTCTCCTTTTTTTCTTTTTGTAAAGGAAAAAGTTGTTTCCTAATTGGTTTTCAAAGCATCTTGAGATTTAAGCAATTTGTACAGTTTCTTGCAGTCATCTAGATTATTAAAGATGTTTATATTTATATGTTTTATGTTTGAAGTTCATTGAAGAACTCTTCCTTTCACTAAGATCATGTCTTCATGGGCTACAATGGGAAAAGTAGTTTAGGAAGCCTTCTCTTATAAATGGAAGTTGCCTTAGAACAAGGTTATTAAAAATAGATCCTTCCAGTCTTAAAGCTGGTCCAGAAAAAATACAAATCCAGATAATCAAAAACGTGCCTATAGAAAATAGATTAAACTGCACCTGCATGCAGATATTAAATTCTCAAGTTTTAACTACTTTCCATTAAATTTCCTTAAACCTCAGGAAGTGGGAACTTTAAATACTACACCATATCCAAGAAATTTTATATACACACACACACACACACACACACACACACACACACATAAAGGGAAAATTACAGCCAAACTTTTACACTGGTGAGCCCAAACAAACATGAGGCAGCTCAGTAAATCACACTTTGAAAAAGGCTTGAGAGGTAACAGAAGTTACCTCTAAATAATTCCATTATGTTCTTGAACACCCAAGATAAAACAAAACCTGCCATTCATGACTTTGGATGCTTCTCTCATCACTTAGCTTTATTCTTTGTTTCTGGCAGAAGTCTTGAACCTGCTCAGTGTCCTTTTCACTTCAGGCAGAATGTGCTTTTTGTGCCTGCATTTCCAGGTTGGTAGTGGGGTTTTTTTTTCAGCCTTCATAATGTTCCTTTAACTCCTACTTTTCAAACAAGGCAACTTAGCTATCAGGCATGAGAAAGAACAAAGAATTTCAAGGCTCCTCTATTAGTTTCAGTTGCAATCAAGCAGGCTGTTTAAAGAGAAAACCTTATTTGCCTCCAACAAAGGATGCAAAGAATGGAAAAACCCAGAGCCACAGACTTTTCTCCAAAAGCAGCACAGCATGGCTGCAAGAAGGGGCACCCTCCACACACAATAAACTGCAGTAGAGTGATTTTTGTCTGAGAAGGATGTGGTTTCTTTACACCACCCTGTTTCTACTGTGCCCAGCTCACTGCTTCCAACAGAAGCCATAGGTAGTGGTCTGACTTTAGTCACACTTGTGACTAAAACCAACTCCAAACACACAGAGAAGCAGCAGGTTTGGAAAGTGAGAAGTGAGAGTCTTACCTTTTGCAGATGTGAAATTAAACACATAAAAAAAGAGCTTTTCATTGTATTTTGCTTCATGAGCAGCAGAGTGCTGACTGAAACATCCCATCTGAAGCCCTACAGAACTGGTCATGGGGAGCTTCAAACTCACTCCCAGTCTAGACATACACCTGGCAATATTTTCCACTAGCAATAAATAATAAACAACAGTTTGGAGAGATTGTCATTAATCCAATTATCATTAGTGTAACTTATCTGCAACTCTACTGCTGAACAACACAGAATCAGCAGTATTTCTGTGTATTTACCTATTTATCTCCAAACTTCAGGTGAAAGAGGAAGCATTACAAGTACTTTTAGTTTCCTTCCATTCCTTCAGCTTGAGTGAATGCATGATATTTAATGACTAAAGTATCTAGCAGGCTTTTGTGTGGGCTGGAAAGCAAGACACAGTTTGGCTTTTTTTCCTAAAGCAGTCTGAGGTAAAGTCTTTTACCATGATCTCAGTCCCTCAACATCTGAGCAAGACTTGTGCATATATGAGCTGAAGGTAATGGCTGAAAGTGTAATAACAGAACTGCAACTACTGCTTCAAAGACATAAAAACACCCCAGTCAGGACTTCTACCACACTATACTGAATACAGAAGTGTCTGTTTGGAGAATCAAAGGTGAAAGTGGAACAGTGTGAACAGCATTAAGAAAATCAAAGTCAAGTTACCCAGCTCTGCACTTTCACAGTTTACTTACAGTGGAGTGCCTTAAAGAGAATGATTTGTGAAAGATACTAACACAGGAAACAAAAAGATCACATGGCCTGGAAACAAGAGAACCACTTCATAGTTCAGGGCAAGTCTGCCACAGGCTGTTTATTAACTGCTTGGATTGTATCTAAGAAACAAGTGGGCTGGGGATCTGATGGAAACAAACACCTGAATACACACAACTGCATCTCTGTATGATCCAGCTGGCAGAAACCAGGTTTGACTGTATGGTACTTCATTTCTTGGCATGTTTACAGTAGCAGTAAATGCTGAAGGTGTCAGTACCTTGCCATTAGTGATGTACTTGCAGTTGATCTTTAGAAACTTCTCAGTGAATGCTTCCTCCTCTTCCGAGGTGGAGGAGACCACCCTGGCGGGGCGCACGCAGGCGTGTGCGGGTGAAGCTGCCGACTCCCTCCCCTGGGCTCCATCAGGGTCCTACAAGGGGATCAAGAAAAAGAACCAACCAAACCACTTAGAACTTGGCAACCCTGCCCTTTCCACTCTTCACTTCAACAGGTATTGTGTTAGTTCTGTTTTTGACAGACAAGCAAATCCAGGCTCCACTGCAGTTCTGAGGACGACTGCGACGGGCAGTGTATGCAACTCAACAACCACAGCTGAGCCAGCCCACAGTCAGAAATGCTTGTGGGCAAAGATACTCCACATTAACCTGGAAATAAAACAAGAACTCACACAAGGAAAGCAAATCATCTTTTTCTGCTGGCTTCTGCTCAAATTTGAGCAGAAGTCAGCAGAAAAAGATGACTTTCCAAACTCAAAGAAAGAAAGAAAGGAAGATGACTTTCCAAACTCACTCAAAGAAAGATGATGACTTTCCAAACTCAAAGGATGGTTTTCCAAGCTCACTCAAAGAAAGATGACTTTCCAGACTCAAAAGATGGTTTTCCAAGCTCACTCAAAGAAAGATGACTTTCCAGACTCAAAAGATGGTTTTCCAAACTCACCAAACAAAATGTCTCTCTCATTCCATAGTTTTATGTATTACTTTCTATTGGAAGGACCCTCTGAGGGTCAGCTAGTCCAAACTTGTCTTCAGTGCAGGACACAGCCTACACTAGACCTTGTTATTCATGCTCTTTCCAGTTGAGTTTAAGTGTTCAAGGAAACCTGCTCCAGTGTTTAACCACCCTCCTTAGGAAAAATCTTTTCCACTTACTGAAGCAGGACCTCTGAGCAGCAACTCAGCTGCTGCTGCCCACCATTTTACCATGAGCATCTGGAGATCCTGACTCTCCTTCTCCTCCTCCTCCTCTAACCTGCCTACTGGGTAGTACTAATGGACAACCCAATTTCTGGGTTGTATTTTCCTCTCCAGGCCACACAAACCCAGCTTCCCAGGCCAATCCTTGTGCCTTGTATGTCTTTACAACCTGATTATCCTAATGGCTCACCAGCACAGTATCCAACTGCTCTGGTCAGGAAAGACATGCCCTTGGTCAATTCACTCTGGCTGTTCCCAACTATCTTTGTCTTTCACAGGCCTGGATTTACCTTCCAGAGGGTTTCCTTCATGACCTTCCTGGGCATAGAGCAGGAAGAGTTCTCTAATTTGCTATCAGTACACCCAACAAACTGGTGAAAGTGAAAAAATCAATTCTGAATAAAAAGCCAGTAGACAAGACTGTGCCAAAGCCTACCTGATGATCAGAGCAGTCCTGTTTTGGAGGTTAACCAACAACATTTAAAAGACTTCTATTTCACACATAATTGCTATTTTTAGTTCTTAATAAAATATTACTATTTAATAAAAAAAGGGAACTTATGTTTCCTTTTGTTTTCTAATCACTTCTGATCACCAGTACTGATGCCTTTAATCATATCTATGAGTATTACACAATTGTTTTCAGTTCTCCATCCCTCGGCCACTAATTCAGCCTCTGCCTGCATCTTTCAATTCCAGTTAGAAAGCAACCAAAAAAGGCAGAACAACTTCCAGAACACTGAACTGAATGGATCTTCTGCAACATCTGCATCAGGCTGCTGAATGAAGAAACCCTTCACAATATCTAGCAGCAGAAGAAAAGCTTAATAAAAACCCTCTAAGTAGAATTCTTTCATACACACTGACACTAACCAACTTATTGAAACACACACTGAAGTGTTATTAACAGGGGTTATGCAGGGCTTATATTATCCACATTGAATCCCAGAATGGTTTGGGTTGGCTGGGATACTGAGGATCATCTATTTCCAACCCCCCATACCATGCTGGTAGCCCAGGGTGCTCCAAAGCTCCATCCAACCTAGATCTGAACACTTCCAGACATGAGGCATCCCAAGCCCCTCTGACAACTCATCTCAGTGTCTCACCACCCTCACAGGAAAAAATACATCTTCCTACTACCTAGTCTAAATCTATTCTTTCAGCTTATCCCTCATCCTATCACTACACTCCTTGATAAAGCAGCCCTCCCCATCTTTCCTGTTGGGCCCCTGTAAGTCTAAGGCTGCTATGATGTCATTTTGTTCTCCAGGCTGAACAACTCCAACTCTCTGTGCCTGTGCTCACAGGGGAGGTGTTCCAGTCTCTGATCACCTGGTTCTATTTAACCACAAGGCAGTGTTAAGCTACTCCAATGTTTGACAAAAAGACAAAGTAACAGAACATGTAGTAATTTATATTTTGCCTCAACAAAGGGTCATGTTGGTCAGTCATCTTAGTTTCTATCAAGAACTCAATTCCAATGACCAGAGCACAGAGAGAACAGGCAGAGTAACACATCCACATCACCTTGAGGTGTACTTCTAATTAAACTGGAGTCAAAACTGGAGGAGAGTCCAAAATGCCAGACATCAGAGCAGAGCATTAAAGAATGTACAGCAGCATTTCTCTCAGTGCTAGGGAGAGCAATCAGCAAAGAAAAGAGAACCAGGGAAAACAGGTGCTATGATGAAGAACAAAATCCTCCAGCCTTAACCAGAAACTGAGTTTTTCTGCTGTTGCTGCAGTGTCTGAAGAACAAAACCAAACCCACTGACTCCCTCAGAGTCCACACTGGCAAGTTCAAGCTATTTCTGTTCTTTGCTTGCTTTGCACAAACTCATCCCTCCTCAGATGGACTTTTCTGAGGGCCTGGGAAGCAGACATTGCCATAAACACTGTGTTACAAACTGTCACATCACTCATTTGCTTCACTTTCCCTGACATGTCCAAAACAATTCCACATCAGTTCAGTTTAGCACCCAAATTGCTGCTAGCACTGAGCTGTCTACACCACACAAAACAAGTTTTTGCAGAAGAGGATTTTAACTCTTGAATTATTTTAATCTACTTGGTTTCTTCTACACTTCAAGCTTTTATCTCTGCTATGTGCACACAGCCAAAGAGTTTCTAACCACAGGAGTGGTTATACTATTAAGCCTCTTTATCTACTCAATGCAAACAAGCATGTGCAAAATAATCCACAAAAGCAGAGAGTTCTTTTTCTGACATGGCACCCAGCATTGTAGAAAGGAAGTTTTTTTCTTGATTTGACATCTCATGACCTGTGCTATATAGCTGGGCCTATCCTAGCATCTATAGTCATTCTGAGACTGAGATAAAAGACTATTTAGTGTGCTACAACACCTTCAGTTTGTCATTAAATATTTAGTGCAAATGGCAGTGCACATATCACCAGAACAGGCACAGCAGGTCAGATGAAATGTATAACAGCAAAACCAAATAGTCATTTTTTAGTAGAAGAGAGTCATCACTGACATTGTAATGCAGCTTGGAAACCTGTTCAGGAACAAAGAAAAATCTCTGTATTTAAACATCTCTGGACAAAGTAATGCAAAAGCATATCAATAAATCCTTAAAGTCTCAAACCTTCCTCAACTCTGAGCACACAAAATGCTGGAGGAGATGTCTGACTGAGCACTCTGAAGAAGTGCTATGAAGAAAATCTGTTATTTGACAGAAAAGACAGCAACAACTGGGAGAAGAGTAATAGTGACATATTAAACATCTGAATGAGGTCATAGTTGCATAAACTGAAGAGAAGCTCAGGCTCCAATACAGCCTGTTCCTGGCTACAGCTCTCCCCATGGAATCCTGCTGCCAGCAAACCACACTCCTGGAAAGATCTGCTTCCAGAAAGCCAGCTCCTGAATTACAGAGAATCTCTGATGGCTGAACAATTCTAGTATTTCAAAGTCTGCAAAGGTAAAACTAAAGAGCACAAGTCAGCTATAAACAACCCTGTATCAGCCCATCATTGAAATGTACCTTCTTTTCCTCTTCATTTGGATACATGAAACTAGAGAACTCCCTCCCACACCTCCACAGGGAGCAGAGGGAGCTTCCTTTGGGCTACCTGAGTATTGTTGCCAACCTATCAGTGCTACAAAAACCATCATTAAGCTTAGAGACAAACGTGTAACTAGTTCTGAAAGGCAAACACACAGAGAAATGCAACAGGAACCAGCAGGTAAGACTTCAGTGCACAAGTATTTCACTCCTAAGAACTTGCCTTCAAACCAGTTTGCACAAACTCCTTTGCAAAGCTGAGATTTTATTTTCTTTACAATAGGGACTATCTGACTTTTCAGCTCCAAGTGCTGCAAAGTGTTTTCTCCCCCAAATGAAAAGAGTTTCAGCAGAAAGCATAACAGCTGTAACATGTAAGGGCAAGTGAATTTCAAGGACAACAGGTATACCTACATTGACTGCAGCCTTGTCAAGCTCTGCTTCGGAGGATGTAGGTGACAGGGGACTTATGGGACTTAAGGAGGGGGAGCTGTCCACACTAGAAATGTAGTCTGGGTCAGGAACATACAAAATCTATAAAGAAGATATCATGTAGTTAGAAGTTATGCTTTCAGGTTATTTCCCCCCAGTTGAGGCTTGCTATTGTTTCTCAAAATAATCACTGCTGCCCCCATTCATTTTAACAGAAAGTGTGAGCTGGGAGAAATAGCACACAAAGTACTTCTTCATTTTAGCTTTTCAAGTTTAAAATGCTATCTTAAGAATGATTTTTAGTCATAATAATTGAGGAAAAAGTTGAGAGAGAGAAAGCATTAAAAGCATGCAGCATGCCAGAAACCCCAACACATGTCCAAGGAACATCTGCCCAATTATTTCCCTTGCTATTCTTTTATTTGAGCAATCAAGAAACAGGCTGGGGAATAAAAAGGGTGGGGGGGAATATAATTAAAATCACCTGAAATTATTTACCCCTTAAATCTCATATTTTGGCCATCAGAAATAAACACAGGATTTTTTTCCATCCAAGGGCTAATACCAAAAGGCCAGGAGTTAATACCCTAAGGTGACTGGCACCTGTTTCCAGGGCTGTCTTTTGAGAAGTAGAAAGGGAATAAAAAAAGGAAGGAAAAAGATGTAAGGAATCAGAACCTATCAGAAGTGACTGATGGCTCACAGACTGCTGGGAACAACAGCAGCTTTCCAGAGGGGAAGAGAAACATCATTCAATTGATTAAAATGGAATTGCAGGGACTCATATGCAGTCAGGAATGTCATTTCTAAACTGTATCCTGAATTTCTCTTCTCATACAATAGCAGGTTGAAAGGGACCTCAAGGATCATCTCATCCAATCCTTTTAAGGAAAACAACAACATATATATAAAAAATAAATTTTTT